>JAQGCS010000501.1:0-21873 GCA_034702105.1 Fuscozetes fuscipes
CTTTAATGTCTTACAACAAATTCAATAAATCTATCAAAATATCGAATGAGTTATAAAAGTCCTGAAAATACAATTCACATAAATTCACTGAATTCGATTCTCGCTCTGATTTTCATTGTTATATTCAAAAAATCAGATGAGCGAGACAACAATATTCCCCCTTTTCCATCGTCTCTACTCATTATTAGCTCTTATTTAGAAAACGGTTAAATTTATTTGAAATTCATTCTAATTTTAATGAATTGTTTGAAGCATTTAATTGTTTATTAAATCGAGTTTTCAATAATTATTAGAAATTTCAATAATTTTACGATTATATAAATCCTTATTATATAATATATGAAAGTATATTATGAGTCCGTTTTTGTCCAAGTATTGAATGCCACAACAACTGAATCATCCGAATGAATTTTAAAGCCATTGAGAACGGCCTGACTCGCCTTTTCGCTCAAATATGTGATAAGTTGCAGATCTTTCTCATCGATTGGATTGAAACGTCTCTCCGAAGGCGGTTCTATCGGTTCTATCCATTCATTTAATTCTATTTAAATATTCAAATATAAAACGAATTAATCAAACCTTCAGATGTTTGAGTGGATATAACTTTGGACTTAAGTAAAAGCGGTTGACTGATCTGAGACACCCTTTTTTCATAAAGTCTTAGCCTTTCCTCCCATTCATGTTTATCAATGAGGGGCCGATCGATGGCCGTAATATCAATGAGTCGATTGGATAACTCTTTTTCAATCGATTTATTTTGTGATTTATTATTATTTCCGATACTTTCATTACTGTCCAACAAATCTGTGAATGAGCCCAAAGGCGGACAACTAGTGGTTTGCCAACCATTCGAATCTTAAACAAATCACAAATCATATATTATGTCAAATGAAAATCAAAGTAACCTGTAACATTCAATTTTCTGGACACAAGTCTGGAGGTTTCATCGATGGTCTCCTCTTCCTCTTTATATTTAAGACAACAACAACAGGAAAAGGCATTTCCCATAACTTTTTCAATAAATAATCGCATTTAAAGTGAATTTGAGTTTTGCTTCCTTTAAATGTGAGAGAACTCATCAAAAATGTGAATTTAATCAAACTTTTGTCCTTAAGAATAATGCGGATAATACCCAGTCACTAATCAATTCACTCTATAATAGAGCAGTTCATTCACCACTTCATTGGACTTAAAAGGATTGCTTTAATGAAAGTAAGTTTATGTTAAGCTTATCAATGCACATTAGCATTAGCAGTGTACATTTAGTCTACATTTAGAGTACATTCAATGTTTTTCTCTTATTAAATGTGAATCTCGAAGTCTAAAAGGTGTTTATTTGATCGTTCAACTTGAAAATTGTTGAGCCATTCATGGCTTTTGCGGTTGAATTGTACTAGTTAGTTTAAGGAAATTCCTCTCCACTAAAGTCTTATTAAGTTTGCACTCAAAAAGTTGAAAGGATTTGATTGAAGTGAGGCTTAACTGCAATACATTTTCACTGACTTTCAATTCGATCGACTCTTCTATCAATCATTTGATGCAAACAATTGACTCATTGTTTTGATTTCATTGAGTTTTCAATAAATTAAAAATATGCCAAAAGTGCCGAACAAAAGGCCAAAATTTAAAACTCCATACAAAGTCAAAGAAACGGACAAAAAGTCAAACAAACCACTCCTATCTCATAACAATCCGGAGTCGAAACACACACTCGAAGAAGATTTTGAAAATACAGTTTCGGTGTCGACTTCGGAGTCGTCTTCGGTGTCGACAAAAGGCACAAACACTGAGAAATGTGATGTTTTGGTCCCAAAGGAGTCAAATGATGACAAATATGTGTTCGACTCCGCAAAAGGCGATCAGAAGATAGGAATTCCCAATCGATTGGTTCGTAAAATGTCTCATAAATTCAAGTATTTGGAAACCGAAGAACTGTCGGCAGAAGACAACCAATTGGTTCCAAACTGTGATGTAATTGTCGACAATTAATGAATCACTCATTTGTTTAAATAATTGTTTAATTTGTTTGACAGACAACAGACCAAAAGACAGACCAAACTCCAGACTATATGACTGACCAAATGGTCAAAGACTTACTCGAAAGCGACGAATGGTTTGACGACTTTTAACAAATTGTTTGCTTATTATTCACTCAAATGTTTATGATTTCAAATCCAAACAAAAATCCTATTCTTTTGTTAAATGTTTTCATTGTATTAATAATTTAAAACAAAAAGTAAACTAATTATTAAATTAATCAAAACCTGATTTATATTCAAATTTGATTTAATATTCAGTAATTTGTTTGAAAAATGATTCATTTTTTCACTAATTATTAATTTATTTGATATTTTTTCAATCATAGAATAAATGATTTTCTAATATATTCTGTCATTGAATTTATTCCTTTATTTAATTAAAGGACTGGTTTTATAGTTAATATGAATTTCAATTAATCTCTAATTAACTGAGTTTTCAAATAGAAGTTGAATTCTTACTTCTTTGGTTGTATCAGGGACTCATGCAAATTACCAAGATTGCCAAGCCATGCCAATTAAGTTAGTAAACCAGAAAGTATTAATTAAAAGTATACTTTAATCACGATTATAATTAGACAAATGACACTAAAGAGAAAGTATAGGACTTGAAGTAAATTGTAGTAAATTATGAAATCCTTGAAACCCTAACGCAATCATTCAATAGCCAGCCTTCAGTTTAAAAAAATATTGTGAATAGGTTTGAATCGGTGTTTGATTATCGGACTCATTGTTGACGAGTTCATCAATTGATTTGTCCTTCACTTGACTCGACTCTGATTGTCATTTAATGATTTGTATTCATTTAATAACACTCTAAGATGTTCTGCAAATAAAAAAGAACCTTTCAGTTGAACCGTCAGACAGTTTGAGCACTTCTTATCTTATGATCGAAACTAAACAGAAGTCGATTAATGTTTATACAAATTATTGATATTTTAAGGTTTGGTAAAAGTTTTGAAAATAATACTTTAATTTGGTTTTCATTCATTTGTGTGAAGAAATGTCTAAAAATCTGATCTCAGGCTTTGAAATTCGTAGACATAAGAGTTTACACAAGAATTGGATCAATAACTTTGATCCTTACTCTCAAGACTTGACTGTCAACGGAGTCTTAGCCAGAGATGAGTTGTGGCAAAAAGAAATTTCAAATCAAGTAAGCTTGTTAAGTTTACAAAATTACATATTTAGAATTCCTTTTTAAGTTTGACTTAACTTTAATTTATTTGTATATTTCCTAAATGATCCTGTCAATGCTATAAATTTTAACTAATTGGTTTTATCATCAAATCAATTGTTCAAATATTCTTTATATTTACATTGGTTGTTGTACTTGCATCTTAAATTACTTGCAATCGAAAATTTGGAATTGTGGTAGTTAAAATAATATTTTTTACAAGCATTCAATTTTGAGTATCACTTCCTTAAATTGATTTTTTTTGTTGTTAACAAGTTCTTTAGAAATAATATTCAATTATTAAATTGGTCTAACTTATTTTTTATATTATATTTTGATAGAATGGATGTATATTAAAAATATTAATATTGAAAATTAGTTTTTTTCAAACTGAAAGTAATATCTTATGACTTAAACATCTCATTATTTAATGGCTCTTAGTTTGTCTATATTTAAAGATGTGTATGATCAAATGATTTTTTTTAATTGTCTTCTTCTTTAAATTTGTTAAACAGTTTTAAATGCATTTATTTCAACGAAAAATGGTTAATTTTTTGAAAACAAATTACAATCGAACCTGGTTATAATCCTTCACTTGGTTCAGAGAAATTGAGGGATTATAATGAGTTAGGGATCAAAGCAAATTTATTAGTTATTGCTGAGTATTAACTCAGCATTGGTAATTGAGTGCTAATCTGAAATGATAAATTGGTCAAATAAGTTCTCTTAAGTCTATTGTAGTGAGGGCAATATTCAGGTATTATAATGAGGTTGGATTATAACCAAAGAGACTATAACCCGTTTATTTTAATGCCTATAGTCGTGACAAATGAGTTTTACGTTTGAGTAACTATAGCCAGGAATGGATTATAAACGAGGGGTCTTATATAAAGGTTCGACTGTATTTGAAATTCCTGTTTTATGGCATTTGTTTGGGAATATGTTTGTATCAAAACTATCAAATCTGTGAAATGTATTTCTCGTACAAAACAGTCACTTCTATAAGTAGTGGCCATTTCTCTCAAATATCATTACCAGCGATAACGATATGTATTGATAAACAGCATTTATTAAGACCTCAACACTGGAAGGACTTCACAAATACGCCTTTCACTGATAACATCAAAGCAAAGTACTATTTGTACGCATTTCTCAATAACTTCACTGTCAAAGAGCAGTTTGAGAAGTATTATTCGGCTGATGAGGTATTCGGAAATAGTTGTCTGGTTATACCTCCGAACACAATGAATGATTTGGACAAATCTTTCGTAAGTTGTGGCTCTCTGTCACCGATCACACAGTCATTAGATTATTATAAAATTTGTTTCACATTCTTCTCTCAAACCGAAGAAGAATCTGATGATAAGTATTTGACTACAAATTTAGCCGCTTTTAGAGATTATACCATAGAATTGTTTAATATCTCTATTTTTAAAGAGAATATTTCTGATGTAAAGTTGTTTATACACTCGAGGAAAGAAAGGCTCTTAAATTATTATAAACGCGAATCGGTTTCATTTAATTTTATTCCTTATTATCAATATTTGATTTATGAGCGTACAATCAAAACATCTTTGGAATATCCGTATGAAACCAATTGTTTCGATTACCGCAAAAGAAATTATTTCACCAGGGTTGAGTGCATAGCAAAGTGTAGAATTAAGGCAATGACTGAAAGATTCCCTGATGGATTACCAGGCAACTATCTTGTATATGACAAATCATTAAAACTAAAATTATACGAACCATTTCTAAGATTTTTCAAGAATCCAGAATTAGATCGAATTGTTGGTAAACAATGTGCACAAAAATGTGGAACTCATATGGAATGTCAAATGGAAACTTATAAATCCTATAAAGTTATCACTGATTATGATTGGGACTGGTTTAGTATTTTTATTTATCCTCCGGCAGAGCCCGATGTAATTTATATCCAAACGCCTAAACTCATGTTTGAAGAGTTTGTCTCATATGTCGGTTCTTTGATTGGCTTTTGGTTTGGGTTCTCAATAGTGATGCTATCAAATATCCTTAATGTTGTGCTTACATATTGTCTGAGATTTTATCAAGTAAAATTTAAATCCAAAGTTGTTCGAAATAGAACTGTTATTAATGTGAATAACTATCTTAACACAAATTCTAAACGACTTAATTTTATTCAAAGAAATCCTAATTTCTTTCTCAGAAGTGATTACTAATTAGAAAACATAAATGCAGAGAAATATATTATAAATCATATTGTCAGGGATACCGAAGGGGGTATAGCCCAAATACCCCCTAGTTTTTCGTTTCTAGGAGACCGCCTAGATTTGAGGCAAATCGTATACCCACATACCAAATTTTTTTTACCTTGGTCACCCTTTTGCATTTTTTCCCATGAGTCAGGAATTCCCAAAGACCTATTTTCCCTAATTTTTTGACCGAGGGATTCCCTGTTGATTATTTTCCGCACCCCAGCTTTTTGTTTATTTAATTACTCTATTATCAGGGGTGCCGAGACTGGTCGACCTCAGGGTGGCGCTCGGACCAAAAAGTCAGGGCGTATTTGTGCTATACCTCCTCTGGACACCTCTGTCTATTATTCATTTCATATGAAATTCAAATGAACAAGTCAAAGAACAGTTCAAAGTATTCATGAAAATAACGATATGATCTTGATGCAGTTTAAATTTAAACATGAAAATTTTTAGTGAAAAATTCGTTTTAAAAAAATTAAATTATGGTTATATTTATTTAAATTGGAGTCATTTTTAGAAAAAGTTTCATAAAAGTTTCAAAAGTATCATATGTTGAGTAACTATTCTCATGAATACTTTGAGCCTACTTTTATTGAATATTTTGTGAACACATAGTTGTAAAACATTTCGAAAGCATAAAAAAATACATAACTTAGCCTTTGATTTGTAAATATAATTCTCTTCGAAAAGCATTGTTTGTCAAACAAAATGTATTATTGAATAAGAGATCGATAAATGTTTGTTTCGTTTAATATTCACTGAAGTATTTCAAAGACATTTAAAAGAAAAGTTTTGATTTAAAAATGATTTCTTTGAATATTATTGAATTGATTAAAACAGTGAAGTCGAGGTCCATTTGTTTTTCATTTTATGGCTTATGTTTAGGTATATTTTCATATCAAAACTATCAAATTTTTGATATGTATTTCTCATATAAAACTGTTAATTCGATTGATTATGGCAACTTTTCAGCAATAATATTGCCCGCAATCACCATATGTATAGAAAAGGTATATTTGTTGAAAGAGGAATATCACAAAAATTTCGATTTCTTTAATAACAAAAGTAATAATTCTGAACGTCTTAAAAGTTATCGACATTTATATGAGAATTTGAATAATATGACAATCAAACAGCAGTTCCTTTATTTACATTCATATCGGGATGTTTTTAATGACTGTCAAGTGTTGAGACCATTGTCTTATAATAAATCTAATGAAATGCATATCAAATGTGACTCATTATCGCCAGTTCTTCAGTCAATGGATTACTACAGAATGTGTTTCACATTCCTATCTCTTGGCACTAATGAATCTGAAGAGAAGAACAGTGCATCTAGCTCTCTCATTTTCAACGACTATTCCTGTGAAATATTTAACGTCTCTATAATTTTGGACATAATTCCAGAAGTTTTGGTTTTTCTTCACTCAGGAAAAGAAAAGTTTTTGAATTCTTATAAATATCAAAATCCTGTTATTTTCAACAGAAGTACCGCAAAGTTTTCGTATATATTGTATCAGAAGACTATCAGACACTCACTGCCCGCTCCCTATGAGTCAGACTGTTATGATTATCGAAAAATGGGACACTTTTCGAGAAGTGAATGCATTAATAATTGCAGATTCGAGTACTTGACTAAAGTTTTTGGAGAATTTCCTGGCACCAATTTAGTTTATAACAAAACCTCTGTTGGAAGAATAAATGAGCCCTTTTTCCTTTTCATGAAAAACTCGACTATTGATAAAAAGGCGGGAAAGTATTGCATGCTCAAGTGTAAAACTCGAAAGCAATGTGATGTCGAATATTTCATTTGGGAGAAAGTTGTGTCTCATTATGATTGGCACAGGTTTTCGATTTTCATATTTCCGCCTTTGATTCCCGATTTGATTTACATTCAGTCACCGAAACTGATATTCGAGGAGTTCTTCTCATATGTGGGCTCTTTGATTGGTCTATGGTTTGGATTCTCTATAGTTATGCTCTCGAATGTTATGAAATTATTGGTTGTTCAATTGAAAAGAGTTTACCATGTACATCTTTATCCTCAACATTTCATTAATCAGAATCAAGTCATTCAAATAAATGCTAACATTTATTCAAATCGTGTCAAAACTTTTAATCAAAATATGAATTACGGACACAAAGCGAGTTGGATGACAAACAGGGCTAATTAGGGCTAATTAGAAATAAACAGACGATTTAGACAATACTTAAAATGAAAATAATTTCAATTCAAAAGTAAAATATTTGATTTATAAGCTCATGAAAAATGTGTAGAATTGAAATATTAGTTCAATTGTTTAATTTAATATTAAGAAACATTTGTCAATAAATCAATGACTGGTTTTCAACTGAATATTCCATTTATATATTTACTACATTTTGTATATTATAATTGTATTCATGCAAAACATTCTTTATTTCAATTAAAATTTATTATTAATAATCATTAATATTAGAGTAAATTTCATTGTTTTTGCATAAAATACATTTACAAACAAATTTATAGATCTTGCCTTTGTGCCGTGCTACGATCTTGCTACATTGCGATCGGGAAATTCTTTACATAATAGAATTCAGAATATGAAATGATTAATATAAAATTATTTGAATTTGAACCTATATTGACACTTATCTTAAAGAGATTTTCCATCCAAGTGTTTTGTGGTAGCCTTACATCGGTTATGCACTGCGAGTGTGATTTAGGACAGAATAGTGATAAAGTGATGTCAATTCAGTTGTTTTCTGTTGACGTATGCAATGATGTGTAGTTTGTTTGTAATTCCATCTCACTCATTGTCATTTCAATATCTGTGTAACCATGTCCATCTACTGAAAATAATCAAGTAAAATCTCATAGTGGTATTTATTTCAGATTTTTCTATTTATTATTATTAAAATTTACTGATTTGGCCCCAATTGTGTTTATATGTTGTCACTAGAGTTGTTTTATTTATTAAATTTATTTTATGCCCATAAATGTATTAAATATTTAATAGATTTAATTAATTTATTAAATATATATTTTGGTAGAGGGAATAAGATGATAGGAAAAACTCACCATTTTGTCATTAAACTGTTAATAAATTAGGTAAAATGAACACATTTTAATTAAAATTATCCTAAATCCAGTGTTGTTCATGTTTCATCGGCTATACTTGCATAAATATTGCCTTGCTTCATGATGATGCATTTTAAAGAATGGTTAGAAGAAAAGAAAGAGGCTAGAAGAACTTTAAGAGTTAAATTTTCATAATTTTCGAAGTAAACGAGTTTAACTCTGTTTAATATTAATCAAAATACATAATGTATTAAAAAAATATTTTAAAAATATTTTTAATAGGGTTAAATTTATTAAATTTATATCGTAAGCAACTCTATTTGTCACTAACGAACCTGACATTCGATGACATTCGGTTCGAATGTCATTTTAATCACTTAAATATGCTGGATATGCAAACACTATGCAGAATATAAAGTTTATAACATATAAAATGGGATTGGGTAAATTATGAATAAAATCAAAAGTAATTATAAAAATTTATTCAAATGCATTTGTTTCTCATATGAACATACAAACAAAAAAGTTTTGCGCAAAATTCAAATGTTTTTCCCATTTTATATGTTATAAACTTTACTGTTGCAGTGCTTTTTGGATAACATATTTGTATTTAATAATTAATGTGAACCTATTTCCATAAATTGAAAATATTTTTCTAATTGCATCGATAGTTGGTTTATATGCAACAGTTTGCACATTTCACATGCTTTAGATCTTTTATAAAACTAAGTTCAACAACAGAGCAAGGTTAAGACAAAATGTACGAATACAAAACCGACACTTTGTACAAATGCACGATTAACTTTATTGCAGCAATCCATTATCTCAAATGTACTAGATGTCACTGAATAAATAATATTAAAAAAATGTTTCTAGGAATTGCAGTTTCGTTATTTCAATATATTGTATGATATTATTGTTCGTGCAACTTTTGATAACCCTTTGATAAGTTGATTAAATGCAACATTTTGTGAAAAATTAAGTTATTAGTTACTAACTGTTATGTTATCTTTGTATATTATAATAAGTCATTATAATATAGATCTTCAGTTACTAAGGTAACATTGAGCATAGCCATTTTAATGTTATAAAGAAAAGGTTTGCTTTAAATTGCATCTATTAAAAAATATTTTTCCCATGTTTTACAGTTATTTGGAAACTGAAAGTGCAGCTATTAATGATTATAAGTAGGTTATTTCTCACATTTATTTAACTTGCAAGTAAATATCTTTCAATTTGGAAATTGATATTCTTTTACCTAATTGTAATATATTTTATTCGACAGTCCCTCAGAAGTTGAATAATTCAAACAAAATGAATGAAATTATAAGAAAACTTAAATCAAATTATTTTAAATTAATATTTTATTTGTTTTGCATTTGTTTCTGGTTTTACCAGAATTACCAAATTTTTGAGATGTATTTCTCATATAAAGTGACCAATTCAATGGAATATGCAAGTTTCTCTTCAATTTCATTGCCAGCCGTCACTGTTTGCATAGAAAAACATTTTATGGTTAGAAAAGAGTTTAATCAATCTTTATATTCGGAATTTGAAATGAAACCAAGGGCTCAATTATATGAATATCTAAATAATATGACGATTAGAGAGCAGTTCCGATATTTCTATTCTTATCGGGAAGTCTTTGGTGACAACTGTCGAGTATTAAAACCAATTTCTTATAAATCAGAAGAGTTTTACATCAATTGTGAATTACTATCAGCAGTGCTTCAGTCAATGGATTACTACAAAATCTGTTTCACAATAATATCTCAAACTGAAGAGGAATCTGATGAGAAGTACAAGACTTCGAACGCAATTATCTTCAATGACTATATACTCGAGTTATTTAATATAACTATAGTTTTGGACACAGTTCCTGAGGTTATGGTATTTTTTCACTCACGAAAAGAAAAGCTTTTAAATGTTTATAAATACCAAGAACCAGTATTTCTCAAACGAAGTGTAAAAAAATTTTCTTATATCAATTATCAACGAACATTTAGTCATTCTTTGGAACGACCGTATGAGACAGATTGCTATGACTACCGAAAGCATGGTTATTTTTCGAGAAATTACTGCATTCATAAATGTAGAGTCAAGTTCTTATGTAAAGAATTTAACGCTTTTCCCGGAAATTATTTGGTTTATGATAACACCTCTGACCAGAGAATAATTGAGCCGTACTTTAGATTCATTGCTGACACTCGTATTGATCTAAAATCTGGAAATATTTGTATGAAAGAGTGCGGAACTTCTACTGAATGTGATTTAGAATATATGACTTGGAATCATGTGATCACACAATACGATTGGCATAAGTTTTCAATCTATGTATTCGCGTCAACAGTTCCTGATATAAGACACAATCAGTCACCAAAACTCATATTCGAAGAGTTTGTGTCATATGTGGGTTCACTACTCGGCCTTTGGTTTGGATTTTCTATTATTATGTTCTCAAATGTAATGGATTTGATAGCAATTCAGATAAGAAAGCGAAACCATGCTACTTTCAAGCCCAATTTCTATATTCAGCAAAACATAATAACAAATATAAATGATAAAGGCAGAATCACTCGTTTTCTTAGAGGAAGATAAAGTCAATCCTATTCGCTAACTCTACAAGTGTCAACCTAAAACAATTTAATATAAACTTAATGATTAAAAAAATAGTTCAAAATTTGCAATTAGTTTAATGAAACTGTGCATGATTAATTAAGTTATTTGTTTTTCAAATTGTTAACGCTTGTGACTAAATATAAACTAATGAGCAAGATTCTCTTATTATAGTTGGAAAAACATTCCATTAAATTTTATTACTGTTTTCTGTGTAAATAGCTATATGTAACTATATGTAGAATAGTTGGCATTGCTCATTTAGATATAACAGTTTTCATCAAACCTACTTAAATTTCGGTTTTTAGATGAGAGTTGTTTAAGGTACACTTTTGTAAACTTAACAAATTAATAAGTTGTAATTCATATAATTTAGTTGTATTACTAAGTTTCGTCAAATAATGCTTTAATTTATTCATAATTTAACATAGCAATAAATTTAATTAGATTTTGTATTATCTTGAAGGAAACTGTTACAATCTAAAACTCAATTTTGAAAATGACAAGATCACTTTTTATTTTGCAGATAAGTTATTTTTTGTGTGGGATTGCGGTAAATATATTATATTTATGTTTCCGAATAAATGATTAAGTAATGAGTTGAGTATTTTGACTTTCAAATACATATAAATATCATTTTGAAAATTGATATTCCGTTTACATCAAACATTTGCAATTCATTTTGCAAGGTGTCATTTTAGGCGATTGCATTTGAAGTTCTATCTCTGAAATCAAACAAAATGAATGAGGTCATAAAGAAATTAAAATCAAACTATTTCAAATTATTTTTTTATTTTGTTGTCATTTGTTTCTGGTTTTACCAGAATTACCAAATTTTTGAGATGTATTTCTCGTATAAAGTTGTCAATTCAATGGAATATGCAAGTTTCTCTTCAATTTCATTACCAGCCGTCACTGTTTGCATAGAAAAACATTTTATGGTTAGAAAAGAAATTAATCAATCTTTATATTCGGAATTTGAAATGAAACCAAGGGCTCAATTATATGAATATCTAAATAATATGACGATCAGAGAGCAGTTCCGATATTTCTATTCTTATCGGGAAGTCTTTGGTGACAACTGTCGAGTATTAAAACCAATCTCTTATAAATCAGAAGAGTTTTACATCAATTGTGAATTACTATCAGCAGTGCTTCAGTCAATGGATTACTACAAAATCTGTTTCACAATAATATCTCAAACTGAAGAGGAATCTGATGAGAAGTACAAGACTTCGAACGCAATTATCTTCAATGACTATATACTCGAGTTATTTAATATAACTATAGTTTTGGACACAGTTCCTGAGGTTATGGTATTTTTTCACTCACGAAAAGAAAAGCTTTTAAATGTTTATAAATACCAAGAACCAGTATTTCTCAAACGAAGTGTAAAAAAATTTTCTTATATCAATTATCAACGAACATTTAGTCATTCTTTGGAACGACCGTATGAGACAGATTGCTATGACTACCGAAAGCATGGTTATTTTTCGAGAAATTACTGCATTCATAAATGTAGAGTCAAGTTCTTATGTAAAGAATTTAACGCTTTTCCCGGAAATTATTTGGTTTATGATAACACCTCTGACCAGAGAATAATTGAGCCGTACTTTAGATTCATTGCTGACACTCGTATTGATCTAAAATCTGGAAATATTTGTATGAAAGAGTGCGGAACTTCTACTGAATGTGATTTAGAATATATGACTTGGAATCATGTGATCACACAATACGATTGGCATAAGTTTTCAATCTATGTATTCGCGTCAACAGTTCCTGATATAAGACACAATCAGTCACCAAAACTCATATTCGAAGAGTTTGTGTCATATGTGGGTTCACTACTCGGCCTTTGGTTTGGATTTTCTATTATTATGTTTTCAAATGTAATGGATTTGATAGCAATTCAAATAAGAAAGCGAAACCATACTACTATCAAGCCTAATTTCTTTATTCAACAAAACAGAATAACACACTTAAAACATAATTGCAATCATTGCCAAACATATAATTTTAATGTGAGAGTACCAAATTCAATTAAAACAAGAAATTCATGTATTTACTGAACAAAATTATGCAATTGATTCACTGTTATTATGTTCAAAGATGAACAAGGTTGTAGCGTAGTTGGTAACAAAACATTTTATGATGATAATGATCCCGTACTCATTTCAGTATTTAAAATATTTTTAGATATACAGTAAAACCTCTCGTTAGTGACCCACTCAATAATCGAATATCTCACTTAGGGAATAGTTTCAGTTGCACCAAGTGATTGGTCAACATGCAATTTCACCTCTCAATAAGAGAAATTCTCATTAATTAAATTCTCTTGTCACCGCGGGTTCTCTTATCTAGAGGTTTTACTGTATAATCATAGAATGCAAATGTATTTCAATAAATTACTAAATAATGAATATTAAATAAATTCTAATCATAAGAATTGAGAAAATTTCATTTTTAATTATTTATTGTTTAGACAAATGAAGAGACAATTTTTGTGTATGGAATCAATTCGAGGGAACAGGTCTTTAGTTTGCGTTTAAGGACTCAACCGATTCTCGGAGAGGATAACAAACTTATTTGCATTCAATACAATTATCAAATTTTCATCGATTATGGAAATGAAAATCAATACAAATGCGATGAAACGGGAATTTCATTTAAAACAACTGATTTTAAAAACGAATACAAATTTCCGGGTCTTTTGTTAGAAGTGTTGGAACCCTTCCAGAGATGGAGAATCAAATTCAGTGGATTTCTATCCGACAAAAACAATGAAAAGGTTTTTCTCAAACTTAGACTCTTATGGCTCTCAAACTCAGAAGTGTTTGATTACAAAACTGAATGCGATAACAATTATCTTACAAAACAAACGAATGGATTTATTTTGACAATCGATGACATATTCGAAGACAGATATGTCGGTTGTGGTCAACTAAAAGGTGTCCTACAGTTTGAGGACAAAACCGAAGAGGAAGTGTTTTTGTGGGGCTCGCGATCTAAGGCATCGAATAACAAACCGAGCAATGAATTTAAGAAAAATTATGAAAAGTCCATTTTTACAGCTTTCTCTGAGGTCTATTATATAAAAATTATAATCAAGGTAAATAATTCGTTTTTTCAATAGAAAGGTATATCTTTCGAAGTCATCAAAATAACATCGAAGCAAAACAATAAGTCGTAAGTCTTCCGTCAAAACTGTTGAAAATAAAATTCAGCAAAGATATTGATTCTAGTTTATACTATGGTTGGGGACTGGCATCACATGGAACAGTTTTCCCTATTCAGGACTTGCAAGCTGTTCAGCAAACAACAGAAGATAAAGAAGTTATTGTTCCTAATTGTTTCAAATTGAAAATTAATGGCAAATATTTAAGTGTCGATAATGTTATTCTGAGTCACAATGGGGTTCATGTTTTGAAAATAAATGGTCACAAATCTTGTGGTCTTTTAGTTGAGGATAAAGTTCTCCATGGTGAACTCAAAAAGATGACGCCTGATATGAGTTTAGTAGACTTATTCAAAGTTGAAGAATCCCAGGAACTCGCCCTTAACTTTCATGAGAGAAGTGCGTCGAATGAAACAATTACTGGAGGAAAGGGCTCATCACTCAGTCTGTTAAAAAGATTGAGTCAATTAAGTGACAACGGCTTCATTGTTCCAAAAGGTTTTGTGGTCACAACAAATGCCTTTCAAATGCTTTTGAGAGAAAATCCAGATTTGAATAAAGCGATTAACAAATTGCAGACTATCTCTTGGTTTGTATCCAAATATAATTGAATTCAATAAATTAATAATACATTAATACAATATTTTAAGAATATCTAAATTCATGTTTAGGTCACAAAATAAGGAAATCCTTCAGAAAGAATGCGATTCTGTGATAACGATGTTTGAGACAATCGAAATACCATTTCTGGTCAAGTCTTCCATCAGAGACTCACTCAACAATTTTGATCCAAATGGGAATTATGACGACATTTTAGTAGCCGTCCGTTCGTCGGCCTGTGGGGAAGACTCCGAAGATATGTCAGCTGCCGGACAAATGACCACATATTTAGGCGTCAAAGGACTGCACAATATTTGTGAATCTGTGATGAAATGCTGGTCCTCTCAATTTAATATCATTGCTGTTGAATACAAACGAGGTTACGGACAAACCATTAATTCTCCGATGGCTGTAGTTATTCAAGAAATGATTGACTGTGATGTGGCCGGGGTTATGTTTACGTGCGATCCTATTAGTGGACACAATAATAAAATTACGATTAATGCTAACTATGGAATCGGAGAAGTATTTCATAAATATTTAAGATAATTTAAAACCATTAATTATGAACTCGATATTGACTGATATTTGCAGAGCGTTGTGTCCTCGTCTATAAGTCCGGATAATATTAGTCTTTCAGTAGATATGGAATCGAATTCATTCGACAGTAAAAGAAGTGTTAAATGTATCGAAAAGATGGTTATCGGCGCCAAAGAATCTGCGATTAAAATAAATAAAGACATCGGTTCGGGAACTGAAATCGAATCAAATTTTTTGGTCGCAGACAAATGTTGTCTGACTGAAGAGGAAGTGAAACATTTGGGTCAAATCGGTCTTCAAATACAAAATTATTTCCGTTCTGAACGCGATATAGAGTGGGGTCTCAAAGACGGCAAATATTATTTGTTTCAGTCGCGACCCGTCACTCATCTCAACTCATATAATGAATGGGAACTGAGCCATGAGTTGGATACGGGACATCTTGATGAGGCTGAATATCTAACCAAGGCAAACTTAGGTGAAGTAATGCCAGGAGCGCTGTGTCCTCTCAATTTAACGTCAGTTTTTCGAACGATGTGGTTACATATTTCGGTAATTTATATAATTCAACAACTTTCCAATATTTAATTAAAGATATATCCAGCAAATTACATTAGCACCTTATGACTTAAAGTATAACCCGTACCGAAAACCATATCAGGCCAGCAGTATATACAACTGTTCGGCATTTTTCTCTTTGAAAGACGTGAGTTATTAGTGAGACTTTAATTTTTCATAGAATTTAATTTTACCCTGATTCAAATTAGGCTTCCTTCTTTGAGTTCGCTCCCAATGAACACGAGAATATGATTAATAAAGCAATGGTACTTGCTGCTTTCGGCCACACTGTTGATGATATTCAGCTTAAAAACGATGCCTTTGAGAGGAATGGAATTCCTTCTTTCAAAATGAAAATTAACCGACAAAAGGATGCCTTCAGATATTTGATAAGAGCGGAAAAAGGACTTGATTCAGTTATTAAAAAATTTGATAGTTTAGAATTATTAAAGGGCAGAGACTACGATGATTCCAAACAAATGTTTGAAGTGCTGTCAAAACATTTATATCTTATGGCAGAGGTTTGTCTTATTTTGACAAAACATATGAATAATACTAAATTTGTTCAGTGCCTAAAAGCGCATATTGACGTTTCCGGAAAATCTGGAATTTCCAATTTAATCCTGCTCTTGATATTGTCCAAAGGAAATATGGGTATTAAAGTAAATGATCTATTATAGGTGCTTTTATATAGTTTTTATTTTTTAGATATGAAAACAAATACAAATTTATTGACTGATTTCGCAAATGTATTGTCGACTACCGGAAAAAGTATAGTCAGTGCAGACGTTCCCAAAGCCTTACAAATGTTGGCCAAATCTATTGAAGATCCGCAAACTTTCCGTAATTTGAGTGTTGAAGAAGCCGTCGAATGGCTCGAAGTTCAAAACGAAGAGACCGGAAGACTGTATAAGGAATTCATGAAGAATAGTGGTTACCGAGGATATAAAGAATGGGATATTATGTCAGAGACGTGGAGTGACAACAGAGCTCTTTTAGTATCAACGCTTCAAAATATGCTTCCACTGAAACAAAAGCAAAATGAAATTGTCGTCAATTCAGAAGATGTGATCTCAAGAATAAAGAGTCCGCTCTCCAGAAGTCAGAAATTTATTTTGAAAAAGTGGGTCATTCCTAACTCTCATAATGGAATAGCACTGAGGGAGAAGTCCAAGTCATTCGATATCAAGTGTGTCGACAAATTCAGACAATTTTTTCGTGAAATGGGAAAAATGATGTGTTATAGAGAGGGAAGAATACCAGAACCGGATCTCATCTATTTCTTGACATTACAAGAATTGAAAGTTTTGACTGAATGTCGGGACCCGAAGATTGTTATGAAAGCAAAGCAAAGGAAAAGGATTTTCCCGAAACTCGATAAATATATTTATGATGAAATGAATGTCGGACCCAATGTTAGACCAAGAAATGTATGTAAACACAAACATCATTTGCTTTTTGCTGATATTTACTATTTTTTTAAAAGTCATTGGAAAAGAGTTCGGCAAAAGTAAAATATTTGAATGGACCCAACTCCTTACTTACCGGTACACCTGTCAGCACAGGTAGTGTTACGGCCAGGATATGTGTGGCTAAGCATTTCGATGAAGCAAAAAATATACAGGTTTGTTTTATTGAATTAATTGAATAGTTTACATAAATTTATTATAGATTTATAGCCTAGATTATTATATAAGATATTTTGTAAATTTCCTACATATAGTCGGGCGATATATTAGTGACTTATAGCACAGACATCTGTTGGAGTCCATATCTACCAATGCTTAGCGGAATTATAACCGAAATCGGAGGACTGGTGTCTCACGGCGCTGTTATTGCCCGCGAATTCGGTATTCCCTGTCTGATCGGAGTGGACAATGCCTGCGAAATGCTGTCCACCGGAGAAACCATTTTGTTGGACGCAGACAATTCTCAGATCGTTTTGATGAGAACTGCACAAGATTAATTCGTAAATGGACCTGAATTGCTATAAAGGATAATAATAATAATAATAATAATAATAATAATAATAATAATAATAATAATAATAATAATAATACGGAACACTTCTTTGATTAATTTCAGTGTCTATTTGTTTAGTAAACATATTTTTTGAATTTGCTTATTTCCAAATATTTAATAAATATTTGATTTGCAAAAATCCATTTTCACAATTAATTTACTTTCTTTAAAACATTGAATAGAACTCACAATCATTTGGTTTTTTCGTGAAATTTTATGCATTCATATCTTAATTGAGCCAAAAAATGAGTGAAATTATAAGAAAATTGAAACAGAATTATATGAATTTGATTTTTTATTTTCTCTGCATTTGTTTCTGGTTTTATCAAAATTACAAAATATTTTATATGTATTTCTCTTATGAAGCGGTCAATTCAATTGAATATGGTGATTTCTCTTTAATCTCGTTGCCAGCCGTCACTGTTTGCATAGAAAAGCATTATCTCATTAGAGAAGAACACAACAATCAGTCAATTGTTTTACAATTTAAAAGCAATGACTCAGAAAGTTATCAAAAGTTATACGAATATTTCAATAACTTAACCATCAAAGAACAGTTCGAATACTTTTATGCATTTGAAGATGTTTTCGGTGATAATTGTCAAGTATTGAAACCTCTTTCTTATAAGTCAAAGGAAAATGGTTCTCACATCAAATGTGAAGCGCTATCACCAGTACTTCAGTCAATGGATTACTACAAAATCTGTTTCACTATTTTATTGCAAATAAAACAAGAATCAGATGAGAAGTATATCTCTTCAAACGCTGTTATGTATAATGACTTCAAAACCGAAATAATCAACATTTCCATAGTTTTGGACACAATTTCTGAGGCTTTAGTTTTCATTCACTCCCGAAAAGAAAAACTTTTAAATACATATAAATACGGATATCCGTTGGCTTTTAGTCGAAATGAAACAAAATTTACTTACATTTTATACGAAAAAGTTATAAGAAATTCATTGGAGAAACCGTATGTCACAGACTGTTATGACTACCGAAATGACGGCCATTTCTCAAGATATTACTGCATTCATGAATGTCGAATCCACCATTTGACTGATCAATTCGATGGCTTTCCCGGAAGTTATTTGGTTTATGACAATACTTCTGATAAAAGAATTGTTGAGCCATTCTTTAGGTTCTTTTTTAACCCGGATATCGACCAAATAGTTGGAAAGAAATGTATGAAAGAGTGCGGGACTCACACTGAATGCGATTTGGAATTCATGCCAAATAGAAAATATGTTTCACAATATAATTGGCCCAAGTTTACGATTATAATTATGGCGCCAACTGTTCCCGATATGATTTACAAACAGTCACCAAAACTGATATTCGAAGAGTTTGTCTCATATGTGGGTTCTTTGCTCGGCCTATGGTTTGGATTCTCTATCATTATGTTCTCAAATATCATATGTATAGCTTTCGTGCAAATGACAAAAATTTGCCATCACCATAAACACCATAATCACAAACATTCTTTGTTTGTTAAACCACCATTGTAGTTACTAGACTTTGCAGAGAATTGATGGAATGAGAAGGAAAAGTTACTGATGAAAGTTTGTACAATCAAATTATCAACTATATATCAAATTATAAGAAAATAAAGTAAAAATTCAATGCATTTCCTTAAGAAAAACTTCACAATAGCTTTAATTAAAATGGGATAACCATGATGTAAGTCATACATTGCAAGACATCTTTTCACTATTATTCACTATTTTTCATTATTCATTTATGTAAAAGAAACATGTAGTTTTGTCGTTCACCCCCGCGATTTTAAAAATAACTAAAATTGAAAATGTATTGTTAAAGTAATTTTTATTGTTAAGAAAACCATTGATGTACAAGGGATTCACAAAATCTATAAATTTTGGCCATAAATGTAGTCTGATTATTTTAAGTTGTATTAATTTGATTCAAAACTTTTTTACTTAATTTACTTAATCGATCTACATAATTAGAATATCTAATTTTTGCAAGTTAATTATTAAAGACTATTAGAATTGTGGATGAGATTATCACTTTTTCTTTCGTAGCGCTGACACAGAATGATGTCTATACTAACAATTAGTGCAATGCTTTCATAAATTAAATTATATCACGGCTTATGAATTGAAGTTAATTTGGTTAACGTTTGGCCCAAGTGGAGAATGCGCGAGAAATTGTCCGACAGAGAAACTATTTTAACTGGATGCAGATAACACCAAGTTTTAACGAAAAGAGCATAAGATTAATAGTTGTGTCCTTCAATTGTACAGAACAAATAATACCACAGATTCGTCGACAACTCATTACATGAATTGATTGAGTCATTTATTCTCATTAATGAGTTTTTGTTTGAAAGGAATAAAGAAATAGGACTCAGATGACAGACAAATCTGTTGTTTGCTTAACTCTATTATGAAGTCTTTCATTCGTAACGATAGGATTTCCAGTTCTCCGGCGCTGACAATGAAACCAAATGCAAAATATTTTAAATCAGAATATGATCGCTGTTTAGTGTATGAAAATGCTTTGTCGGCAAAAAATTCCAAAAATTTAACAAAATGTCGATTTCTATGCCATAAAAGTTTATTTGACTTCAATAATAAAATACATATAATTCGGAAAAATCTTTTATTATATTTTATTGCATTTATTATTAATGCAAAAGTTATCTGAGAGATGTAATTCATTAGTTAACTCACTAATGTTAGTTACATGCGCTACTTATTAATTCAAAGTTTAATTAAGGTAAGTTTTTCTATGTGCTGAATATTAACTCAATTTTAATTAAAGTTAGAACTGTTTTTGTGTATTTCGATTTCTTTTTTTTTACTTTTTTGCAAGTCTATTCTGGAAAATTTCATTTGGGTTTGTAGTGGAGACCAGGTGGTATCATAACAAACTCGAATCAGTACAGGTATGACTTTTCATTATATTTTTGTTTTCCTCAAAATATGATTAGGTTTTGAAAACATTTAGCAATAGTTTTAACAATAAATGAGTTTCGATTTGTGGTTTACGTGAGATAATTGTCTGAATTCACTGTTTGTTTAAATAATTTTTCCAAAAATAATGGGAATATTTGATTAGAAATTCATTAATCAGTTCTCGAAATTCTGATTAATTGACAATTGTTTCGACACAAACTTATCCGCTATTGATATGAAATATAAAATGTAAGTCAATATTATTTGTGATTCATTTAGTTATAGACTTTTATCGACTCTTTTAGAGTTTGAACAAAGAATCGATTTTCAGTAATGGGTTAACGAATTGCTTTTTATTCTGTGCTGCGATTACTCCAAATAAATGTCAGACTCAGCGAAATATCAAATATCTGTAATATCTGTAAAATAAATTAGCTTTTAGAGTAATTCAATGTGAAATATGATTTTTTGTGCAAGATTATAGTAAATAATATTTAACTTTTGAACTTTAGATAATAATATGATATAAAAACTGTGTCGAAAAACAAGAGATAAGATATGCAATAGTTTTCTTTTTTCTTCTATGAATAACTTTATAACTTTAGTAATTTTGGTGAGTGTTGTGTGTATGCTCTGTACACTCATTCTGTGCTATAGTCAAAGTGTGTGTTGAGTGAAGACACAATTAATGGTAGTTTATTGATTCATATGGGAACAGAATTATTCCGTCCTTTGTTTTGCTTTTTGTCGATTGTATAGCATTTTGCAGTATATGTAGGACCCGGAGCCCAGATTGGCTTACATTTTGCACATGTACAGTCCTTCATCATTCGTATGAACCATGGATGATATGAAGTAATGTTTCCTATGAACCAATTGCCAAAACCATAGGTTATCTAATGTAAAAAATAATGGTTTATATGAAGTATGGCT
>JAQGCS010000502.1:0-21852 GCA_034702105.1 Fuscozetes fuscipes
GTAACTTTCTTTTCACCATGCAAACCCAACTGACCACTTTTATTGCAACCCCATCCAAATACTAATCCATTTGACATAAAAACCAAAGTATGATAATTACCACAACAAATGTCCTCGATCTTTTCATTTATAGCAAACCGTGTAATTTTTCTTGGTCTCAATCGTTCATCATAATTACTGATATAACCTCTCCCTAACTGTCCCTTATCATTTCTGCCCCACCCATATATTTCACCTTGGTAATTGGACCCGAAGATATGAAATAGACCATGCGTAAAATATTTGATGCCCTTTTTGCACAACTCTTTAATTTGAATGCATTCACTCACATCTCTATGGTGATCAAATCCCCGGTAACCTTCAAACTTGTTTTCTATGACATAAAATTTGTCATCTTTTGTAATGAGAATAACATTTTCATTGAATATATGAAACGCTTTGATTATTATTTTCAAATGTTGGGTAATTTTTGCACTGATTTCCAATTTATTCAAAAGTAACCTCATTATGATTTACAACAAGTTAAGATACAATAAGTTAAGATAATTTACCTATATAAAATTATTGATACAATTATTTAGTAAAAATAAATACGCTTTATTAAAATAGAGTACAGAACACTATAGGCTTCATCTCAATAGATGGGTGGGTGGGTGAATAAAGGCACAAAACTATATACAACATTCTATAAATGTAGTAAAAAAGTGCGAATTGAAGGGATTCGAATTTAAAGATAAACATTTATTTAACGAAAGACCATGGTTACATTGAACACACATAATGTGCACACATTAATAACAGAGTTGCAACTGAACTGTGGGAGTGATTGACATTCAATTTATAGAAATAAGAGTTATGCATATTTTGTTAAACAATCATAGTTCATGTGAAAGGGTGTGAAAGCAATTAGACTAGTACAAAAGTTATATCATAAAAGTAACATAACAATTACTCATAATATGTGATGCCTACAAATGCCTTTTTGTCAAGAAAAACTTTTATAATAAACATTTATATCATGTTACAAAGAAAAATGGTAAAACATTTCAATTCAAATTATCAATAAAATAAATGCAAAAAAAAATTGTAAAAATTAACAATAATATATATAAACTTATATAGGCTACGCCCTTTATAAAAATTCAATTTGATAAGCTTCACTCATTATTGAACTATCTAATTTAATATTTAAGTTTTTACTACAAGTTCATCAGGCTTCATCCGGTATTTATAATTATATTCAATTTTATATTTCATAATTTAAACAAAAGGTTCTCTTGCTCATTTTAAAATTTTTATATTTAAAACAAGGTATAAATTGTGATATTCATTTTATTATATTCCTCAAATTATATTATTTCAAGAGCAGAAAACTTTATATTGAGAACCACTTCTCTATCAATTTATTTCATAATTATTTACTTTGATGATCTTCTAATATTTGTAATTTAATAGCAACTTTATCGTATTGATGGCTGACTGTACAAAGAAATTTGTGTTTAATAGTTTCAATCTCTTGTTAGACATGACTAACAGTTCAGAATATTTCTTATGAAATCTATTCAACATTCGGGAGTAAGCCTTATATTCTTCGCCTTTGATATGTTGTTTAGTTCTGTTGCACTGATCCGCTTTACTCTGGAACTGATGAATGGATCGATTCTCTGTTTTTTGTTGGTCTAAACGTTCTATGACTGACTGTAAGTCGTGACCGAAGTCGAGTCCTTCGATTTTTTTGAGTTTTTCCTGAACCCAAAGAATGCATTCGTGAAGGAATTTAAAGGACGGATTCGATGCTATTAACTCTTCTTCGGTCAGAGGTTTTTTAAGTGCTTTGGCGCGCCTGTCAGCCAAAATTTGAACAACTTTGGTATGGAAATCAAGCTTCATGCCAGCCCATCGCTTAAGCTGAAGCTGAAGCTGTTGAACACGATTATAGAGTTCTGTTGTCTTATTATAGCGATCTTCTCTCAATATCTGCACATCTTTAAACATATACATTATGCGGTCCTCTTCTTGTTTAAGTTCAGCTTCGATTTTCTCGATATTGAATTCGGTTTCCAACGGATACAATCTTTGAACGCGTTTCTCTTCCTCAACAATTTGTCTTTCGATGTCATCTAAGCAAACGTCACACTGTTTTATATCTCTGAGTAGGTTTTCAGCCAAACGATGCAATTTCTCTAATCGTATGACTTCTTCAGTGATTGCGTGGTCTCTCTCCTGATGAGCGGTTATTAGTTTATTCCACTGATGTTCAATATTTTCGATATTATATTCCTCTTCAATGCGGTGGTGATCACCTGGCAATGCTCTGACCATTTTAAGGATATCTGTATATGAAGAGGCTAGTCTTTGCTTGTCGTGCAGTTTTAGTGGGATTTCTTCGGTTCGGAACCGATTGTTCTCCTGCTGAAGAATTTTCATTTCTTGCAAAGTATTCGGGAAATTCCTTTCCCTGAGTCTTGAAATACTTTCCCTCATCCAAACGCAGAGACGATTTGCAAGTTCTTTGTATTCATCGATTCGTCTAATTCTCTCCAGATCTAAGAAAGGGTTGTGTTCGCAGGGTTCGGGGAATAACTCATAGAGTCCGGAAATGTATGTTATCAGAGATTTTTCATCCGGATTTGGTGTATCGACATCTTCCGGGTCGAGAAGTCGAGTGACGCCGAGGTCTTTGTCGGCGATATGAAAAGCACTCTCGAGATTTTCTCTAGCAGTTCGGCCCCGACAGGAACGGTAATCGAGTAGATCAGGCCTAAACATTTTTATTAAAACATTTTTATCGAAAGTTTCCAAAAATTCAGACCTATTGCGATGAAGAATGGCATTGAAGGCGAGGCCATCCCTCCAACTTGAAGTGAAATCTGTGACCCTAACTCCAGGATATCCTTCGGTAGTCTTTTGGGCCCAACGGAGGAGCGCTTCTTTGAAAGACTGAGTATCGTCTTGTAATACGATATCTGAGAGCTATTTGTCATTAAAGTAATAATCGATTAAATATCAATCGGTATTGTATTTCATGGAAAACAATAGACTAATATTGAAAGCAATGAATTGAATGAAAAACCAATAATTATATATCGATTACTACTGAAAAAGTGTAACAAATAATACATTTGGCGATAAATTAGTGAATCTTTTTTCAGCAAAATAGGGTTAAATTCATTTTCTCACTAAAACATAATTTGCATAAGTTTTGAAACAATCATTATTTAGTTTCATTTTAGCCAAATATGAAGATTTCTGACACATTTTAATGCATTATTTGATGAAAAAATTCACTTTTAGTGAATAATTGGCGTTAATTGTGTCAAACAATTGTTTAAAAACATGAAAACGGCTCAAAACAAAACCTAATGATTCATGTGTTGAATGAGTGGGCGTTTGAACGCATTCGAGCGAATCGATGCCCGTTTTGGTAATACCAGTCCATTATCTAACATACCGTTTGCTTTTGTTCTCCGCGCGTAACTGTTGTTGTTTTGCGGACTACTCTTTGCGTGTGAACCGTTTTGAGCCCATTCCTACTCCGATTACTTGTAAAAGTTTCCCGAGACTCTTGCGATGCCGATGCCATATGAGTTTTGGTTTGCAGGTTCATAGATTCGTGTTCAGACCTATCGTCCAGAACCAATTGCTTGCCACTGGTAGCACTGGTGTCAGCAATATTATCAGCATCATCTTTGTCACGATTGCCCCTTACGAACAATCGGTTGCCTTTTATGAACGAATACATCGTTCTTCAAATGCAATAATTGTCGCGATTTATCAAATAATAACAAAATAAAAGTTTTGGACTAATAATAACTTTTGACTCTATGGCACATCAGATATCAGATGGCATTCACTAAGAAATAGAACTGAAATTAAAGTTTTGTTTTGATTGCAATCAATCGAAATGAGTGTTCATTCAGACGATAAGATGTTTCTAAACGCGAAGTCAAACATTGTCTGCATTGCAATGAGTTTTTCAATTTTCAAAATCAAATGAGTATTTTGTGAAAACCTGTCACGAATTGGCTGATTACCAATGGTTGAGAGCCGAGGGGAAAGTGTCCGCCTCTCCACCAACTGTTCTATAGTACAGACGAGTTACGACACGTTTAAACGTGTCTACAATAAGTACATAATAGTTGTACTCAATCTGTGTTTGCAGTCAATTGTAAACGCAATCAAAATTGAGTTTACTTTTCAATTGTAAACATTTAAAACCCACTAATTTTTCACTAAATACTAATACAGTTATGGAAGAGTGAGCGACGGCACAGAATATTCTCCACCCAATAGCTGTGCAGTAGATTTGTGTCCATTTAAGGAATTGAATTCTCAATATAATTGTGAAAACCTTGCATTAGGTTTGAGTGGGACTTCAAAGACTCTTTGTATTAGTTGTGATTGCAGGTACAAAAACATTGTATAAATATCAATATATGGGCCAACCCTTGAAAACTTTTGCGGAAAATGCATTCACACAAAGGCAGTCATCATTGAGAAACACCACATAAATAGGATATTAAACGATAAGACATTCAAATTAATCGAATAAAAACACGAAATGATTTCAAAAAATATATAACAAATGAATAAATAAATAAAAT
Organism: Fuscozetes fuscipes; assembly: GCA_034702105.1. Taxonomy (NCBI): domain Eukaryota; kingdom Metazoa; phylum Arthropoda; class Arachnida; order Sarcoptiformes; family Ceratozetidae; genus Fuscozetes; species Fuscozetes fuscipes. The sequence goes on from JAQGCS010000502.1 coordinate 4,605, forward strand.
AAATAAAATAAATAAATTCCAATAAATAGTTTTAACGTAAACTCAAATATTAGAAATGGATGGCATCTGAGAGGTATTCAGAGGTATTCTGACTACGAAAAAATGTTTCAAAACTTGTGGAGTAAATGTTTGGCTGAACAGGTATTCCAAAAGAGGTTTGGGTTCGCAAATAGCAATAAAAAGGTAAAATTAATGATTAATACTGTTCGCTATCGACATCTCTATGACGAAAATCAAGTTTTAAACTGCTCTCAAAGTACTCTCTTTTTCTGCATTTTTCTCCTTTTGCAGAGCACTTCCATTATTGCATAACAAGACTTTCAGGTTTGGCCTCTTATCTATTTGGCTCTTTAAGAGCACATCCATATAAACAGAATTAAACTTTTTATAATATTTCTATAAAAACTTATTCACGATTTAATGGTTTTTCATTCGTAATCATCGATTAGAAAATATTATAAAACTATAAAATACTATAAAAAGAGAAACATATCTAACCTGAAAGTGCAATATTATTGTCCAAATAAGGCCTAAAGTGAGCTTAGGATTGCCGTCCACAATGTCGTCGGGTCTGATATTAACCAGTTTTATCTGCGAAAAGGGGAAAACACTTAATACTTAGAGGAGAGGAATCTCTGAGCGAAGGATCGCATGCATTGATTAATGTCACGAAATATTATTATTCTCTAATTAATTATCGGAAATATATTTGTGTTTTTCTGGCATTTCTATCGACATTTACATACCTTTCGACGCTTAAGGAAATTGAGGCAAATCTGAATGTTTTGCAACATATGAACTCTCATCCGCCCCCTCTCACGAGGCTATAATAATATTAATAAAACATAAATCACAATCAATTACCGACACCTGTATGCAAATCAATGATATCAATGGCAATACTCACTAATATCTCTCCCGAAAGAACTTCCAGAAGTGATATAAGATTGTGTCCATCGCGAAGATCTTCGAATAAATCGACGACTCCTTTAGTAACCTATTATTAAAATCAATAGAAACACAAATCAATCGAAAGTTTATAAATCCTAACTTTTTTCAGTTCAATCACGAAATTCATGCGAATTTCATTTCTACTATTTTCAAGTAATTGAAAAATCCATAAAACAATAGACATTTGAATATAAAATAATTGTAAAACCTTTTGCACTATTTTTTGAATATTTCACTCAAAATAAGGAATCGAATTCTTAAAAAAAATTGAAAATTAAATTGAATTAGCAATGAAATTAAAAGACAAGGTTAGAGGAAATTCTAATGGCTATGATCGCCAAAACGGAGCAAAATAACCAAATTTCTGATTGAAATGCAAATCAAAAAACATCGTAAAAGTCTTACAAAAGCAGAACATCAAAAAGTTTGTCTAAATATCAATCAAAGGAAAGACATTAGCGCTAAATAATGATTGAATTCAATGATTCCGTGAATTAAAAAAGAAACACTGTTTTATGTGCTGGAAAGTTACGCAAAAAAAGAACTGGAAACAATTTAAATACAAGTTTATTCGCCTCGAGAAGAGATGTAAAGACTTACTTCATCGCAATCTAATGAGCAGTTTTCTGTACAGACGTGTAAACACGTATATGTCTACCGATGGTTAGGCGAAGAAAAGATTAAGTGAAAAGACATACAATTATTAGATGAATGCAACAGATTTAAGAAATTTAAGAGAATGTCAGAAAATTTAATACCTCGGTGTAAATCCAATGCTTAGTTTGAGAAAAGCAATGTTTGAGAAAAATGTTAGTCAATAAAAGAATTAATAAATCATTTGAAACGTCAAGTAATTAGTAAAGACATAAAAATACTCAAAGAAAATGCTTAAACATTATTCTGGAATTTGTTTTAAAGTTCAAGAAATGCCAATTCCGTGAAAATGCTTTGAAATATCAATTAATCTTTTCGATGATTATGTCTATCATATTATTACTCAATTTTCAATATAAACAAATAAATATTAAGAACAACTTATACGTATTGATATATTGCTGTTTTCAGAGTATTAAGTAAATGAACTCATAAATTATTGGATTACAAGCTAACTAAAAATGATTCGTGCAAAACAGCACAACAGCCACTCTTTTTAAGATGATTTCGGTCTTTAAAGTCTCAAACGACAGTTGCTTTGAATATTCCAGATCTGAAATGTCATTAAGGAAATACACGAAACCCTCGATTTAATTAAAGAAAACCAGACATAAAATAGAAAAATAGAAAGAATTTAAATGTTGAACCTGATAAAAAAAACCAGGATAACACTTCCTAAACGAGGATTACAGTGAATGATAAAGAGAATTAACTGCAATGAATTGAAATTTTATCGCTATTTAGGATCGTTCTAAGTTCAAAATAATCATTTAATTGAGAAACGAATTCATTAATCGATTTAATGATAAATAGTGTTTATTTGTGAAAATAAAATGCAAAACATCTCAAGTTTATCCCTAATTTGGGAGTGTTTTTGAATGAGATGTCAAACCAACTCATGGCTACTCTTCACTGAAGCTTTCAATTATAGATTAGAAGATTCACAGAAGAGATAACAGATTCGTTGTCTTCTATGCCATAAATTATATCCTTGAGTTGTGATATCTTATTGTTTGCTTTATTATTGCTTATAATTAAGTTATAAAAAGGCAAACATATTATTCAACGCTTGAACTTTAAATTATAAGATATTCCTTTAAATTATAAGAGTTTTATTATTCAATTATCAGATACTAAGTGCGTTTTCTGTGGCCGTAATTAACACTAAATCCTGAATTCTATCTTTCGTGAGAATAAACTCAAAAAATAAAGAGAAATACCAATAAAATTATAGACAAGGGATAAAAACAAAATCAGTTAATCAAAGAGATCTGAAAATGTTGTCAGAAAAAAATCTATTTGAAAGACTTGAGTGAATGAACGGTCAAATTGAATAGAAAACAAAGACTCATATTTCGGATGAGAATTCATGTCAAATGTTTGCATTCAATGAATTGAAAGTTTTCTTATAAGTGAGCACTTAATCACAAATTTTGGGAAAAAGTTTTGTGAGAATTGTTAGGAATTAGTATTTCAGGTGTGAAACAGAAACTCATTCAAATCAAATCGTGAATATAATTATTATTTGATATGAAGATAATCATGAATTAACAATTGGAGTGTCGGTGCTCACAAGGTTTCGGCAATGGAATGGTTGGCCCCCAGAGCACAATAAGCCTACTATCACAGGCGATGAATGCATTGGCAATGGTTTCCCACAACCTGAAGCAGTTGTGGGTTCAGACCTTTGTCTCAACGCAAAACATTTGGCCGATTGTTAGCCGTTCACTAAAATATTGTGTAAACCCAAAACCTATTCTAATCAGACTAATAGCCGATTGTCTTCAAAATATTTCGCTGCAAATGATTTATTTGCAGTAATTTTAAAAATCCGTATCAATTGTTCGATATATTATACAAAATATTTATGACACATTTGGAAACAATCGGCTATTTTTAATTCATGAAAAATAAATTTATTCCAGCCTTGAATCGATAGCAACGGATATTCACATCATTTAATTTTCAAATTCAAAACAAATTGTTTAAACGAAATACTAAATGAATGGCAACTGTTTCAACATTTGACTAATTAATGAGGAATCCGTTTGACTCGTCTATTGAAATATGTATTCAAAGCTTTTATTTTAATTTAAATAATTATTTGTATAATAAATAAGTGAAATAAGTATCGTTTGTTAGCAATAATAATCTAAAATGTTAACATTTCGGTCGCATCGGTAGTAAGAATTTCTCAACAAATATGGTTAGCATTTCATTGACAGACATTGCATGACTTAAATGCATAACATATTTTTATTAAACTCTTCTTTACAAAATTGGCGACAATGAAGGACATCTACTCTATTATGTTGGAGAAAATTTTTATTTCTATAAAAAAAATATTGCATTTTATTTCTGATTAATGAGACAAACAATAGTTTTGCAAATTTATAGACAAATTAAAGACTAAATCATTAATAATTTCTTTTCTGTTTCAAAGCATTTGTTGAAAAGTTGGCACAACTTTTATACTTTAATTTATTGCTCATTATATTCTTGTTAATTGATTTTAATAAATATTATTAAACAAATCAATTGCTTTGCATTCTTGGAAGCAGTTATGTCTTGTAATCACGAAAATAGAGCTAATATTCGAAGCTTTGGAAAAATTTATTATTCAAACGACAAAAACCTATAGAATTGGATTCTGTGCCGAAAAATATTCAGGAAATGAAAAATACATTAAATAATCATAAAAACGGTCGAAAAGAAGTAAAAATTCTATTAATAACACTGAAAAAATTCAATAAAAAATATACAAAAAGAGATTGTTGTCAACAAATATGAATCCTTCTCTTTATGAAAGACATCATTGAGAGCTCCGACATATAATCAAAATTTTGACCTCTTCTTTCGGTTTAAGAAAATATTTGGCGAACCCTTCCCTTCCTTTTACGAAACACAAAAAAGTATTTCTCACTTGGAAACCATAGAACAATCAGATATAAAACAAAAAATGATTGTTTAACCAAAACACAGCTAAAACTTCTCAATAAATTAATGCAAACACTTTTTTCAAGACGTCAAAGGGGTTTCCAAATTATGAACATTTAAAGCAATTCATAACTAAAAGGTCAAAGGGTTTGCCGGTTTCATTATTTAAAATAAGAGTAATTAATCAAATGGAGCGCACAATAAGTGAATTGTTTAATAATAGATAAATGCATTTTATTTTGTTCCTAAACTATTCGAGACATAACTGTTTTAATCTATTTTTTCGAAACATATTTGGAGAGCAGCTGTTGTTTTAGTTAAAAAGTTTTCGTAATTTTCTTTCGACTAATTTTGACTCCAAAACAATTTTAAATGAATAATAACTTAAACGAATTGATTCATACCTTAATTAGGTGTTTGTTAACCCACTTCGTGAACGTCTTCTTTTGTATGGCATCCCTTTCATCTGTTAATGTATAACATAATAAGATTATCAATTCTATAATAACACATTAATTATTATAATAAAACAAAATTAATAAAAAATTATTTCACGAAATATTAATTCACACAAAATATTTCATTAATGAATTTCAAATCAATAGACAATATTAGAGATAATGTATTTAAAGGGCGTTTGTCTGCATAGACGCAAAACTGTAACAAACGTTCAAAGTTCACCTCAAAAGTCTTGTTCAGTAAAAAAATTTAATTTACAGGAAATCCAAAATTGGAGTAAAGTAACAAAAATTAATTACAAAATTAAAGGATTCAGTCAATTGAAAACAAACGCAATACTTTTGTGAGGAAAGTCAGCTGAAAATTAGTTTTATGTTAAAACTTGTAACTCTTTGTTTGGTCACAACAATACATAAACTTAATACTAGGATCAATACAAAATTGAAATCATTATTTGGCTTCAATTCAACACATTTGGCGACAAATGGCCAAAATTAGAAAGTAATTGACAGTAAAAATAGCGACACATAATAAAGGGTTGTTGTGTCTTAGAGCACCGGAGTGTCATATTGACATCTGTCAAAACAATTATGTGATACAGACCTTTGGCTTCATTGAGACTGGACTCGTACTGCTGAAGGCTGGGGTCAATATCGTCGTAGTCTATATCGTCATTCATTTTGGCCGAAACTCACTAAACATTAGACGATATCTACAATAATAGTAACGCTATTGGACTCAAACTCTATGCTTATAATCAAATGAAGTTTACTTTTGCTTTTGTAAACATTCGAGAAATTATTTTCACTCAAATATTTTTCAGCGAAACTCAAATACATGGAATGGTTAGCGACGGCACAGAATAACTTTCCACCCAATAGTTGTTTCTGTAGTTTAAGAGTCCATTTAAGGAATTAAATTCTCAATTTAATTGTGCAAACCTTGCGCTCAGGCTTTGAGTGGGATTTTCATAGACTATTTGTGTTTATTAAAGTGTGATATTTAAAAAGTACTAGAGTCAACACACACAAGACATAGTGTATGTCCAATCAATCACAACTGGTTTGTTTGATTCAACTGATTGGCACCACTTTTCGGTTCTTTGCCGCCATCTGTCCGCTCAGATATACACATGGAGGCGTATGGAGGACTATGGACTGGTAGGATAGGTAGGAATGGCCAATGCACTATAACAGCCATCAAATTAATTTATGCAAAAACTAATCTCAATTAATGCATAAAACATTCAGTAAACACAACATTTAAATAAAAAAAAGTTTAATCTAATAAATGAAAAATAAATAAATGGATGCAATCAATTAAATTTATTACTCATTCAAATGGAATGACATTTAAAATACATAACAACAAAAATATGTGACAAAAATATGTTATAACTTATAAATGTCTGATTGACTCAACAGGTATTGTAGAAAATGTTTGAAATCAGGAAAATTGCATTAAAAGAGTAAATATTGTTCGCTATCGACATCTCTAAGACGAAAATCAAGTTTTCAAAGAACTCTTTGCCTTTAAATCTAAGATTAAATTCTTAGAAGAATTGATTTATTGCCTGACATTTATTGCCATAAAATTCGAGTGAAAATCACAGAAATACATTCTTGTTATGATATTCACAAATATTTCTATTGATTTGAAGCTTTCAATCAATAAACAGATACTTAACAATAGATATCAGACTTATTGACGACTTTGGCATAACTTTGGCTTAACTGCAGATATTGCAGGAGTGTATGAGTGTCTCGATTAGACTAAAATTAAATATTCATTGAGAAGCCAAGTGAACTCAATTTTAGCGAACGCCCTTTCCTTCCTATTAATCACTAAATAAATAGACAGACCATTAGATCCACTGATTATTCTTTTTTTTAATACAAAAATAACTTTAGAGAAGTTGAGTCAACGAAATGGTTAAACCCTTTTTTATGAACGATCGCTGATTTCAAACACTAATGTTTATTGATTTGAATGAAAGGACAAAACTAACGAATCAATACCTGCAATGACGGGCAGTAGTTTTCTGTGAGTGAAACAACTATTTGGACTTCTCTTTTGGATTTCATGGATTTGTTTCTCAGACTTCTTTTTAATTTCAATTTCAATTTCGGACTTCTTTTTTAAATGAATATCAGTTTCGGACTTCTTTTCAAGAATAGCATCAGTTAAGTGTTCATTTGGCTCATCATCTGTGGAGCGTTTGGGCGCCACTCGCTTAAGAAACTTCCACATCAGTCGACACACAATAATAATACTAATGGCAAGAATAACAGAATCCCTGGCATTACTCGATTTGTTGTTATTCTCCATTCAATAAGTAATTAGACTTTAAACTAAATCAGATATTCTTCGCAAATGATATTTACAGTGAACTCAAAGATGTGCTTATATTACACACAAAGGGCTCCACGAATGCAATTTTATTATACTTTTTATATTCATTGCTTTCTTCAAACGACACAATCTTTACGAATGATTGTAATAATCAGTAACCGACTGAATGACGAAAAATGCAAACAAATCGTGTATTTGAATAATCTTCAGTTACTTTGAGTGCATTTTCTCGCTTTTAAAGTCAAGGGTAGTAAAGGGTACTAACAATTTAAAACATTCGCGAATTAATCGAAACTTATCTATGATTTGCTGTCAATAAGAAATACGATTTTCAAATCACTATCAAATGACTTCTGATAACATAAATCTCATCAAAGTGTACTTTAAATCAAACGAACCTCGTGTACATCTTTATAAAAAGGTGATCAAGGAGTATACAGCTGTACAGCTGCAAAAATACCCCCCGTGATCTTAAATCGTTAACATAACGGTACTTGCATGAGCATACTCATAGAGTGGATAGTATTTTATGAACCCGTCACTCGACCCAACCTTAATGCAGTAGAAATAGTGAGGTTTGCCCATCCCTTTCATGAAGTACAATAAAAAGCGTATAATATGTATAATAAAAAGCGTTATATATTTGGTTTCTAACGATTTAGGGTATGAATGCAAGGGCCAAATCTGGTATAACCAGGAAGTTTATAAGGAATCTTAAAATATGAGCGGAAATTTTTTGCAAATACCCACAAACGGACACCAATAACATGGATTCTTGTGGAGCTTATATGTATTCTCTGTATATGTGAAGTATAAGCTATGCGTTTGCCATAACTTTACTCATTGAACATACATTGTGTGCATTTCTAACATAGAGAACAAATGTAAGCTCCACAACAATCTATGTTATTTCATGATTCCTAATAAGCTTCCAGGTCATACCAGATTTGGCCGTTGCAAATTCATCCCTTAAATCGTAAGAGAAGACAATTAAAAAATGAACGGAATTTTTTGTGAGAATTCTTGTGACAAATATTTTACTCAATGAAAGTAAAATTCATTTATTGAGTGATAATAGAATTAGACCAAAAAAATCACATTAAGGGCAAGGATATGATAAAGAAGAATAATGGGCCGGAAGCAAGGATGATTGGTTAGATTGGTTAGATTCAAGTAAAATAAATAATTAAACTAGAAAGCTTAAAACATTTACATTCGTCATTAAATTTAAATGGAAGCGACAAAAATTGTCATTCGAGACAGAAATAAACCATCTTAATAAAATTGGAACCGTTTATTAATATTCATTGAAAATATTTCAAACCATGAAAAGCCATTACGTATTTGAAAAACAAAATGAAAATTCAAAACAAACAAAATCGCAATTTAATAGTGTTTTTATACTTTTAAACACGACTTTAACCCAAACTACTGAACGTTAGATATATTAAAGAACTTGTTTTGATTGTCTTTAATGTGTGATTAGATTTATGCACCAAATCCTGTTTTAACCTTATTTTACATTCAATTTAAAGACGTATTAATTTTCACAATCAGTAATCCAACAAATAATTGATTAAAATGTTTTTATAATTAAAAAGATAATCAATTTTGACTAGTTAATTCAGAGCAATTCAAACAAAAAGCTTAGAGACTAATGCATGGCTTCTATAAAAGGAATTTTTCGATTAAACGAAAGTCCAATTATCTCCAGAAATAGATTTTCGATTAAATAATAGCATTGTTTCTCATAATTATATAAATGAAGGATCAAAACAAGAATCGAATTATAAAACAGTTGATTAATAACGAATTGACTGGAAATCGACTGAAATGAGGCCAAACCAATGGAGCCAATGATCAGATTAATTCACTTGCAATGCAAACCTTTGGTCCAATTCACTTACTAATAGCCCGCATCCGAACACAAGGTTGAGAAGCAGGTGCTCGCTATTAACTCTTGGAATCTTAGCACTGAAATAGTGTAAACTTGAAACTTCTAAGATTACAATAACTTTAATTGTGAGAAAAACCACAGAAAACGTGTTTCGATAACTAATAAAAGTTTTTTATTTTACATTTCATTTGATGTTATTTATCGTAAATAAACGTTTGAATAATTTTGTCCGTAATTTAAATTTCACTGATAACTAATTTAAGGACAATTTACATAATATACGCAAAAGAAAAGGGAGACTACCTTTCAATTATAGAACAAGATTGTGTGCGTCCGCACTACGGCCCGCAGGAGGCCTATAGGCAAACCTTAAGACTAATTTATTATAAGCCAAGTGTTTGTATTGATAGGCTATTGCTGATAGGATGTGTCGGCTCTATTTAACTAAATACCACATCATTAAAAATTATGCGATTATTCCAAATCAAAAGTTAATTAAGATATTAAAGAAAAGTCAATAAATAAGATATTTTCAGTGAATATAATTGAATACTTGAAAACTACTCATTCTTTTAAAACAATAACTCAAAAGAATTCAATTGTTTTATAAGAGTTTGAAAATGTTTGCGTTTATAGTGTTGTCAATTGAATTGAAATTCATTTTATTGAAAACTTAGATAATTGAGTGAAGAAATAGCAGGTGTTTTGAGATCCGAGTTATTCAAACATTAGATCAGAAGATATTAGAGAAGAAAAGATAAATAACATTATATTTCGAAGTATTTGTAATTAAAGGATATAAATACGGTATCACAAGAATCTCATGCATACGATTCTCACACAATTCACAATTCAACTGTAAATAAAGGGTTAGCCTATCATACGGTTTAAGCTTATTATTGATAACAATAACCAATTATTTCTAATAAAATCATTGAATGATTTTATGTCTAATTTTACTCATTCTTTACTCATTCGGTTTCTTATCAAAAGTCAATTAATGAGCGTTTGATTTGTTTTGACTTTGATTGGGATGAAAATTGAGACAATGAACAAGATTATTGTTTCAAAGTAATTGAGCAATCACAATTTACTGATAACCATATTAAGAGAATGGTGAGACAAAAATAGTGAGCGATTTGGCAGAGATTGCAATACGAGCTTAATGTTAATAAAAGAGGTCTCACTGACGGATAGCACTGATGGCAAACATACCGGCTATAAATAGAACGATCCTATCGGCCGCATCCAACTGAAGAATAGACAACGGCTGCTGTTTTAGCCATTCACTTATTATTGGGAACTCTGGGATGTGTTGATCCATAAGATATACTCTATTTAGTGGCCGATCTCATTCACAGACGATGCGGACGAGTTATGGCATTTCTAATGCATTTATAATCGCTGACAATTGTCAACAGCCTTTTCCTAAGCATCACTTCACTTACTTGTGCTCTAATGATCACTATTTAAAAAAGTACTGAAATGTGTGAAAACTATTGATGAAATACTTGAGCTTTTGGAGCATTACTTGAAATTCATTCAAAAACAATATTATTCATCAAATTATACATCACTTGCTTTCATATGAGACGAGTAATGCTATAATCACTTCCATTACATTTCCGGCACTGAAACACAATTTTAATGAAATTTCATATTTTACTGCTTGAATTACTAAGAACAATTAGAAAAAGCAGCAGGGGTAAATACTGAACTTGGTTATGGTATTTGAAAAATTTGTTGATTTGTCAGATTTTCTCACAGTTAAGTCAATAAAATGATTCATATGATAGTCTCATACAATAAATTTAGACTAAATTATGTGTTATATAAAAATCAAATAAATTGCAACTTAGCAACACATTTGAGTTACTCGTCAGATGTTACAAGATTCAAATCAATACTTGGTATAAGTATTAAAAGACTTTTATGATTAAATATATTACACGAAATCACAATTAACTGAATTTAGTTTAAATTATATCACATTTGCTTTAATATGTTAGCAATTAAATGATGAAATGTGTTGGCAGTCAGTCGTGTGTCGGCACAGTATTGAATTCATAGAGGGATTGACTGTTTATGTTGTGTTCAATAGTGGTGTTGAGTCACTACTCATTCAACTCTGGATTCACTGCTTGTGTTTTGTAACAAAACATCGATTTCTTCTCAGATAATATCTCCTCTGAGACCGGGTTTGCACTCAAATTGTATGCAAAGCATTAGAAAACTTGAATCACAATTGAATGCAAAGACTAAGGCTTGCAGTGAATGGACCGACACTTTTGCAAAATAATAGACATTTGAAATGCATTTAATTTTCTTCAATCAAATGCTATAAATATGTGTTTATTTAGATTAAACATAAGTGTTATGGCAGTGAGTGAATTACACACAGGAGTGGAGTCTCATCTGTAGTACAGACTCTATACTAATCTATTGATCGGTTCGTTTCTCTCTTATGTATGAACTCTCACTAACTCTCTTGTGAGGGCTCTTCTGCACCGATTCCAGTGACGACTGAACCGTCAAAACAATCGGTGCAATAGTTTGTCGCAATACTGGCATTGGATGACTTGATATTACATTTTTGTGTTTTAGGTTACATTCGTGTACTCTATATTGAGAACACGTTTCACTGTTTCTACTAGTTTATTATTTCTAGTTTATTTACCTCTAATTTAGTAAACCTGTCAGACAGGTATCACACGATTACTGCAGCCGACCATATGACTAACTTCTCAAGGGTTTAGAGTAGGGCCAAAATAAACATTATAGTAGACCAAAAGAAAGTGCGGAACCACACTATCAAAGGCTGTTCCGCGAGATTAATGCACACTTCATAACAGGCTTTTCACAAAATTAGTTGCCATCGATATTACTGTCAATATTTGAGAGCATTCAATGAAAACAAAATTTCAAATTACTTTTCGATGCTTTCCATCAATTAATTGCCTCAAACCTCAAATAAAAACAAAACACAACTCATATAACGAATGTTTTTATTTCATTTTATTTCAATTCAGCCGTAGATAAAAAGATGAAACCCTAATTATATCTAAGGTTATCAGGTTACTTTTCTAATATATCTTTCAAGTAATAATCAGATCAAGTTCACCTTACTTGAGAGCTGGATAATTTGATCATAAACTTGTTGCAAAATATGATTTAGCATCCTTGGTCGTCTATGCAAAAAAAATTCTCACATTAAAAAGATGTTCGAGGTTAAAACAATTGCTGATCAACTAATAGATTCGATGAACTCTAAAAAAAGATTCAATACTTTCAGTTTGAATTTAATGTTCTTGAACTCAAATATTGTGCAATAATGAACAAGCAATTTGTCATAAACACAAACTCACGGCTGGAAGCGACTCATCTAAACAAATGGTGGCCTCTCAGACGATGCCGTTCATTTGAATCAAGGACGATTCACAAAGTTGTCAATTTATCCAAATTACTAAATTACAAAGTAACAATTCATAACTTCACTAATTATAATATTATTAATTATAAGACCATATTTATAATTTAATCAATCCGTAAATAAACCTTAATAAATCATTTTTAAATAAAATTACTATTACTCTATTCATTTATAAACACTTTGGATACCTTGTGAATTGTAACTTTGTGAATTAATCAATTTATGTAATGATGTCTTGGATTGCTTTGAGTGATGAATGTATTCCCTCTCAGAGTATGACTCGTTTTATTGACTTTACTAACAATTGTTTAAACAGTTTCTGTTTAGAAAACAAAATTAAAAACTCAATGATTGAGACAGTGATGTCTGTTAGCAAAATGTTGCTAGTATGTTTATGTAAAGACCAATTAGGATAAGGTCCTATCATTACATAAATGACTTTCGATTCATTCAATTTGACACTTAATGTGAGGAATAAATTAATTTCTTAAAACACGATTTTTAAATAGAAAATTTTATTTTGAATCCCTTTCCACTCATTTTTCACTCGAACCTAATTTTTTTGTAATAATAGTTAAGTTTAATCCAAAAATCGAATAATTATTAAAAATAGATTAAAAAACAATAAAATGATTTAATAAATATAAATATTTATAAATTCAATAATTAGTCGTCGCTATTATGTGGCGGTCTATTAATGCTATTCCTTTTGATCGACTGAACCGTCCAATTGATACTCTCATGTATTCCATCCCTAAAATTATTTTTCAAATTTATTGCAACTTTTGGTTTAAATAAATGCTTTTGAATACCCTTTTAGAGCAGAGGCAGACACCGAATACAGGTCTCGGCGACCAATAGTTTGAGCGCTGGTAAGAAATATATCTCTAATCCTCTGCAGTGATAATGAAGTCTAAAACAAAAAATCATCAAATTTTTTCAACACTCAAACAAATTACTGGAATGTCCTGTTTGTTGGCCACAAGCAGAAGAGGAACGCCATTCAAAGCTTCATTTGTGATCATTTTATCTGAAAAGTCATATTAATATCAATAATATATTGACAATAAAAGTGGTGACCACTCCATACGAACCAAAGGCTTGTTTAGAGTCTTCGAGTCTATCGATGTCCGACGAATCGATTATATAAATGATTGCATGACTTTCGGCGTAATACTGACCACAAACACATCAAAGAAGTGAGAAATAAGTTAAACAAATGAGAGATTTCCTCAAACCTTATCCCAAAGAGTCTGCAGTTCTGTCTGTCCGCCCAAATCCCAGAAGTTCAGTATAACGCCTTCGGTGTCTATGCGGCCGATATTGAGACCAACTGTGGCCGTAATCTTATTTAAGTTGACTCCTTTGTAGTTCTTGTTGAGCCTTGTCTTTGACTGTTCGAGAAATGTAGTCTTTCCCGCGTTGTCCAGACCCAATATCAGCACAAAATACTCTTCTCTGCGGAACAGATATTTCCACAAACCATAAAAGAGTGAAAACATTTGTCTTCTCTTTCAACTCAATTAAGAATCAAATAAATGTGTCCGCAATCGACTCATTGGAATCAATTGATTTTTTTTATAACAATTATCAAAACACTAATCAATTAATCGACGATTTTATCGCTTTTTAAACACATGTTTTGAAATCAATTGAATCCGAAATCAAAACACATAAGAGATGTAAACAATGAAAACAAAATACGTTTTGAAATGAATTCAAATCATTTTTTGAAGCATTTTTCAATTGCCTGTCCTTTTGAATGGCCTCAAAACAAGTGCTGTCCTCACCTTTATATGACTTGTGATTATTGTGAGGGCCGTTGAAATACCAGTACAATTTATTACTAAAACCATAACCAATTGATCGAAAGTCTACTGAATAGGACAATGAAAGTCAATATAAAGAGCTGGACATCAGTGGCCACCTGGAGGTGGATCGCCAATGACGACAACTGTGGTATTTGCAGGAATGCGTTTGACGGCTGCTGTACGGACTGCAAAATGCCCGGCGATGACTGTCCTCTTGTTTGGGGGCAGTGTTCCCATTGCTTTCATATCCATTGCATTATGAAATGGCTTAACTCACAACACGTCCATCAGTTGTGTCCAATGTGTCGACAGGAGTGGAAATTCAAAGAATAAGCTTTTCTTCACATTTTAATCGTTAATTTTATTGGAATTTTAATCATTTTTAAGAATTGTATATAAATTGAAATTAAAAACATTTCTTAAGAGAAATCAAATTAAAATGAAATGTTTTGAGTCCTCGAATGTGATCTATTATGAGGTGTTATCCGATTGTTTGTCACTCTTAATGGTTTCAAATTCTTTCATATCGTGTTTGAGAATAGAGACGAGATGTTCGATACCATTCTGTTCTTGTTTTAAGAATGTTTTCAAATCATTCATTAGGGATGACTCTAAAGAAACAGAAACACCGAACTGGTGTTGACTTTGCATTTGCCTCAGTTGAGACATGAGTTCGTTAAGACAACCCTGGAATTTAGTGGGGGCAGACAGTTCTGATTGAATGGCCTCCAATCTGGCTCTAAGCTGATCCTCTTCTGCTTGAATAGGAAAACCTCTTTTACGAGCGATTTCCTGATTAATCATTATTTTGAGAACTCTGTTGGAGAGTGAAATGTGTTTCCGTCGACACTCATCTAATTTAGATTTGGTTTCTAAGACATGTCTTTCTAGAGCCGACACTTCATCAGAAATAACTCTGAGTCTCATTTTGTGCTGTTCTGTCTCTCTTTCTTGAAGTTTGAACCTCTCGTTAAGTACAGCAAAGCCTACTAATGGAACAGGTATAAATCTGTTTGGGTCAGGATTTTCCTGCTTTGCCTGTGCCCATAATCTCTCATCGATGCCTTTGGGAGGGTTGTTAAGGTATTCTTCCAGTTCTTGTTTGGAGAGCGGCGCCAACGGAACCATATTTATAAACGAATTGAGAAAAACGTTATTCAATTGGTTTCTGATATTTTGCTGGTTGAAGTAATTCTGTAACTGAACGCAAGACAGCGGTTTATTAGTGTTCGGGTCAGTTATAGTGAGTGAGAGGACGCCCCGGTTTTCGGGCAATATTTTTGTGATCTCCAATTTAATCAATAGATTTCCACTTATAATAGATTTAAAATTTTGTTCGTAAGATAGAAGAGATGTCTTGAGCTGCGACTCGTCAATCATCTTTACCAAGAACCCAATTTTGTTGTCGGGGTTTTCATTGGATTCACTTTTTCTATATTCAGAATAACCGATAGTTTTGAAGCGATGGTAGGGATCGGTTTGACTGATCTCCACCGGAGGCATAAAAGCTGAATAGAAGGCTTTACCCGATCCCCAAAAAGCCTGAACTTTATTGAATTGACCGATGATTTCGTCTCTTTCGTCGTTATATATTTTGGGCGCAAAGATATTCACGTTTTGTGGCGTTTGAGCCGAAGGAAACTGAGTGTTGAGCTGTTGTTGGGGCTGACCTATTGTAGATCCCATAAATGTTTGACCGAATGGCTGTTGTGGTCTCACAGGACCGAAGAGGGAGGTCCCAGTATTTTGTTGTCCACCCAAAGCCCCGAAATTGAAAGGTTGAGTCGTGGAAGTGGTCGGGTTTGAAAAGTTGAAAGGAGTTTGAGTTGACCCGAATGTTGGCAGAGATGATGAGGTGGCCGTTGATGTGAACGGTTGGAAACTGAAAGTACTGGCCGTAGGATTGGTTGTTGACTGGGTATTACCGAATCCGAACTGAGAGGTTTGTGCGCCAAAACCAGTGCCACCGAAGAGTGTATTTGGTTGAGAAGTGCTCAGATTCTGCTGAGGATTTCCAAACGTAAAACCGCCGCCAGAAGTCATCTTCAGATTGTTTACTGATTTAACAAATGATTAAATTATGAGTCAAACGATTCAATTAATTTGATGACAAACGAAATCAAATCATGTGTTTTGTATTAAAGTTCATTCAAAAAGTACGTAAAACCCAATTGAATAATTTGAACCAGTTAATGTTCACAATTTGTGAATCAAAAAATTGTTATTCTTAAATATCTTTTGTTGCATAAGAAACTAAGTTGATAGAGCATCTAAGCATTAAAATTATCATTAAATAACACAAATTTTATCAAGCTTATTGTGAAATTGAGTTGGTACCGGGGTTGAACACTTTGGCAAAGTTAGAATTTCATAAACTGATCATGGTCACAAAGGCAGTTACCATAAAAACTCTAATGAGAAGATATACTAGTGTATTTATATATTCATAACATTAACATAAATCTCAAAAGGTTTTCGAAATTAAATTCCATCTTTTAATAACTACTCAAATTTTAGCTTGGTAATAAGTTGACTTGATATGTATGATCGGAAACTTCTAATTGATCATGTTGTAGCTAAAGCAGGGATGCCCAAGGGGGTATGGGTCTTAATCGAAAATTTTGGCTTTACCCCCCCCCCCCTAGAATTTTTCGAAAATTTAACATTACAGGTATACCCTTCGCCGCCGAGCGGAGCTTACGTCTCTTTGTGTTTTCCGCCGAGCAAAGCGAGGCGGCAAATTTTTTCGGTTTTTTT
>JAQGCS010000503.1:0-21851 GCA_034702105.1 Fuscozetes fuscipes
CACATCAAATTATTTTAACAAAAATTGGTATATATAAGATATTTTGCAAAAGCTTTTGCATATTTACACATAAATATTATTGAATTTTGTTTACTTTTCAGTTGATTTGGACGAAACGATAATTGAATTCATCGAAGAGAAGACTAAAAGCAAATGCCTTCTAACCGATTGCGAAGACATTACTGAGTTATATTCAACTTAATGAACAGGGCGAAAAGACACTTCAAGCGTTGTTCAATGGTTTAAATATAATTTAAACTTAGCTTTTAAAAGCATTTTTTTTATTTGTAATTTTTTTAATTTATTTGTTTTTATGAATTGTGTAAAAGCTTTTACAATAATTTAATAAATATTATTTTTAAAACTATTGTTTTCATCACTAGAGGGCGCTTTTGATTAGCAAAATTCATGTGCTAATTGTGTGCTAATTGTGTGCTAACCTAATGGTAATAATGTTGTACTAATTGTGTGCTTAACTTGTGCTTAATGATTTGTGCTAATAGTGCCAATTTTGTGCTAGTGGAGTGCTAGCACAATAGTAGCACAAATTGTGCTAGCCGAACTGGCAATATTGGTCCCTAATTTGGTAAAAAACTAGTACAAATTAATTTGAGTGTAGTTTTACGCAAATGTCTGATCCATTCTTTGGTTTAAACTTAAATAATTTGCAAACAATTAGTGCCACAAATAATACGCGATTACAAGAAATGAATCACTCAATTACCAAACCGTTGATGTCTTCACATTTACCGCAATTACCACAACAGCAGATGAGGACAATGACCGCTAACTCTTCGCCAGAAACAGCTAACGAAGGGTTAGACGAACGCAAAAAGTTTGAAAAATCCCGTAAATTTCAATTACAACAGAAGAGACTCCAAGAAATGTCTTTTTCCAAAGCCGTCCCCAAGAATAGCAATTCATCTGCAGATAAATTGATGGCAAATCTCATACAAAAAGTGGAATCAGAAGCAAAACTCGACAAACGTATTAATAATAGTCACAAATCAGGACTTCATGTCTACAATCAACCTATAGTTCACTCATCGAGTAATGTTGGGCTCATTTCTGGAGCTGTTCAGACACCCAATACTTCTTCATATGGGAACCAATACGTAAATACCGGCCCAATGCCTGTAATGGTACCACCGATGTATATAACTGGACAGCAGTTACCACAACAACAGAACAACAATTATTTCAATAGTTATTACCCAACGAATCAAATGCAGAAAACGGCTGTTCAGCAAATGACTAACTCAGGCCTCGAAGGTCTCACATATCCTTCAGTTGCAGCAGATTTTAATGGAATGAGTCGACCAGAAAAGGGTTACAATTATTTGCCACAAATGTCTTCAGTTAGTTCGTCGACTATTCCTAACCTTAACTCAAATTCAGGTAAAACTCTTTAAAAATAAATTTGAAAGAAAACTAATTTTTCGAATTTGTCTTCAGATCCTATATTCTCGATAACTGCAACTAACGGTATTCATCCCGGAGTCACACATTCCAATAAAGAACCCATATCTTCTGTGATCAGCCCTCCCACTGTTCAAAAGCTCCCCAACTGTTTCGAAGACTTATCTAAAATCCCAGCGCTTTATACAAAAGTCTGGAATTACGTCAAAATTAATGACATCAGTAATGTTTGTGATACTAATCGACTCTATCCGGTGCTATTGTCCGTCGGTTTACAGCAAACTATATTAGCAAAACTCTGGTCAGTCGTTAACCAAACGATTCCGGGACAATTGACAAGACATGAGTTAAATATGGCGTTGGCTTTGATAGCACTCATCCAAAAGAGTAATCTCAACCCATTGGAAGAGATCTATAAATTAGATTCATTGCCGGTTCCCAGCATTCAGTTTTTCGATGAGTCCATTGAAGGGAAGGCTAGTTTTCAAGTTCTTCAGATACCAAAAGAAGTGGAAGTGAAGCCTTATTCGGAGCAGAACAGGTGTACATCAAATAGTTTCGAACAAAACAATTCAAATCAAAATGATTTTGATTTTTCACAAATCACACACAAAAACGATCAAAATTTGCCGAATTTGTGTCAAAATTCAGATAAGCCGGTGATTGAGGACAAGAATGACGATGACTTCGATGATTTCAAATCTGCAGATTTCAGTCCCGTTTCAACAGTTAATGAAATGAAGTCAAAACAAAATCCTGAAGTAATTACTGGAATAGATGTCAATAAGAGTACTGAAGACGAATTCGATGACTTTAAAAGTGTGACTTTCAGTGACAATATTCGTCCGACAGAATCACCAAAGAGTCCAAAATTAGCTAAAATTAATACTTTGAGCGACGCTCTCATATCCAATATATCGGCCATAAGTTCGTCGTTTAGTAGTCATACGACGAGTCCCACTCCAGTGGTCACCATATCAACAATGAATTCAATGCATTCTTCGACTGATTATTTTAAAAATACTTTGGGATCAAGTCTTCAATCAGAAGAAGCCACAGAACAAATAGGAAGACTTAATCCTAACTTTGCTTTTGTTGACAAATATAGTGTTTTTCGTGAACTGTCCTCTGAAACTGCAAAAGACGACGATTTCGGGAACTTCTTATCGCATACAACCAATTCTGACGCTGTGTCTGTCGATAGCCTTCAGTTCGGACATCAGGACAATAGTGATAACAACGACATTGAATCGATTAGTCATCAAATTATTCAAACCTGTCGTCAGTTAATTCATAAGACATTCAATGTTTTAGTTGTAAATCATGGAGAAGACAGTGTTTTGGAGGCTATTCGGTCCACTGATGGCAAGAAATTTGCTTCCGGTAACATTTGTCGTCACGTTTTTTAGGAAAATATTTTAATTTTAAATTTCATTCAAAAGATTTATCCGAAGTCTATGCGATCGTCAAAAGAGTAGAGAAAAATCTTAAATCAAGTGATAAATTGAATAACCAATTGATTAAACTAATCGAAGACATCAACACTACTTGGAATTCAATCAGTTCTGTCTTTTCGAAGGCATCGCTGAATGTAAGCCTAACTTTCAAATTATAATTTCTTTTATTTAATTGACATTTATTTAGATTAAAATCGAAGATCAAAGTGTAGCCGAAATGGACAATAATTCGAGTCAGTGTGCGATTTGTTGTTCGAAGTCCAGTTCCGAACGACCAGTGCTCGCCTTCGCTGGCTTTGAATATCATATCAGTTGCGCTAATCTTTGGCTGAATTGTATTAATCCAACGCTTCCGCAGCCGTTAATCGTTCGTTGAAATAAAAATCGGTTTAGTCTTTGAATTATGTATGAAATTAATGTTTATTTTTAACATATGTTTGACTAAAATATAAAATATATTATATTAAAGCGAATAAAAGATTAGTTTTAATGCTGTAAAAATGAAATTGATATCAATCCTTGTAAAAGTAAGTTTTGTTACTGTGGCCCACATAACAGGCCGGCTCGAGCTCAGAATTTGGGTCCAAAAACGAATCTATTGATGAATAAGTGGATGCAATGCCTCCAATGATTCCCACGATTGCGATTTGAAGCAAAATTAATCGTTGATATAATGGAATGTGACTGATATCAGAGACAATTCAATTAATTACCACTCGTTTGAGATATTTGAAAGAAACTTACTGTTGAGGCCACTGACCGCTTCGGTCTGAGCATAATTTAAAATAGAAAGCAGGTGGCATTATGAATGCCATGAGTGTGATGGTTGAGCCTCCGATCAGATCTAATATACGGCCAAATGTAGGAACAGATTCACCCAAAAATATGAGGCCCACCATCATTATTGTCCGAAACACAACTCGCCATAAATTGAAATCTGTGACAAAAAGTTTTTATCAAAATATTTTATCAATGAAATCACTTACCCTTAGGAATATTCATCACTTCCTCCAATTCCAAGAGTACCGGATTAATGATGATTAAGAATGCGAAGAAGCAATGAATGAGAAAACAGAATTCAATGACTGTGGTCAGGGTGCTCGCATTCATATTTTGAATTATATTGGAGGCTACATTAATACCGAACACACCATAACCACCTCCAGAAACAGGAATGTATAACAATAGGAGTCCTAAAAATATATTATATATAATATATAAGTCAATTAAAATTCAATAAAATTTGTTTTATTTACCAATGAATCCGTAAATGACAGCTTTGGGAAACTCCTCCTTATTTTTCATATCATTTTGAAAGTTGGGAAAAGCACTAGCACCTAGGACACAGTAACCAACATTTAAACATAATGATACAAATCTACGCATAAATACCTCCGAATGCAAACAAAATGTTTCCAAACGATAGGAAAAAGGATTTAAAAGTAGGCATCGGATAAGTGGCGCTCTTTATGTGATCTTTAGATTCAATTCCAATGTTAACGAGGAGTAAAATACTGCCCAATATTGTGGAAAACATTGCGGTATATGCCGCGGGCCAGAAATCGCCTGGAGAACCCAAAAACATAAACGGCAGGAGAACTATACCCACAATTGGAGTCCATGAACAGACCCCCCAATGCGTGAGACTGTGTGCCGACAACGCAGTCATCAGTGACTCCAACAGACCCGCGCTTATTAACAAGAACACAGTACTCGTACCGAATCGGGTTATATTCATGGATAATGAGACAGCCACACTTTTCCAGTGAATTAATAATTTAGTAAAGCTATTATAATAGAATAATTATTAGCCTAAACTTAATTTATTCGTCTCTATGCATGTTTCAGTCATTGTTTTGATGTGAATTGACATGGATAAATGCGAAATCATTAAGTTTCCGACCAAATATTTATTTTCACCTTGCCCATGTACCGTAAGCTTTTTGACCAATTGTGGCAAAAGGCTTCCTTGTCAGTCCAACTTTGTATTCTGGATACCTTTCTTCTAATATGAGCCAAGATTTTGCTAAACATATTCCAGCAAAGCCTGCATTGGCACAGCACCATGCTATTAAAACCAACCCAAACCAACCTGAATAATAATGCATGTTAGCATATTGAAGTCAAAATTGTGTAAGTTCAATTACCTGCGCCAGCCACTGCATTTGGAAGTGATAAAATTCCACCTTAAAATTGAAAAGTGTATAAGGTTAATTGCAATTATTATTGGAGTAACAAAAAACAAACCTCCCGCCACTTCGCCAACAATGAAGACTGTTCCAGTGAGAACCGTTAAGTTTGCATGGTGTTTAACAGGTTCATCGTCTTTCATGTCGAGCGTCGCGGTGATAGCCTTCAGGTTATAGGAATTCCTACCTTTCTATCGAATTCAATAAATGTTGAAATGATTCACAAGATTTCAAATACTGGACTAAAACTTACTTTTTCTTCCATTTAATTACTATTTTATTAGTTTATAAATACAATTAAAACTTTATGATCGAAATTAAAGAACATAAGAATTAATTTTTTTCAATGAATCTAATCATCATATTTTTGTCACCTCTTCTTCACTGAAAGATAGTTTACAAAAGAGTGAGCTTTTATTCAATTCTGATTACTTTCATTAAATGCCAAACAGTTGTCCCTAAACTGAGAGACCGATAAAGAGATCAAAATTCAATACTATCTGCACATCAGATGCAATAATAATCTAATCACTAGAAATACAATCGGTTTGACTCTTGACTAATAAAAAAAATGAATAAAAAGAGTAAATTAGTTGTGAATGTTGTGAAACGTTTGCGATATTTCGCTGACAATCATTTGATGAAAACTTACTAAATTGGAAATTCGTTGAACCAAAACCTATTCTTGTAACAATCACTTTCTAAATTAGATATTAGGCTAAGAATTCCCTTAAATACTTTAAGAATCTTAGTTGCCATGAACAATTAAATACTTTGGCATATCTATTGATTATCAATTTAGTTAATGATTCGGCGATTGTTTTATTAAATAAAAAGTCATTAAACCTAATTATAAATTATTTAACATTTATTTTCCATTCATATTCATTCTTTTCAATGTAAGTTAATAGAGTTCTTTCCATAAGGTTACCTGGGCTAGCTTGAATAAACATACATTTATTAGGAATCAGACCATCAGTTATTCTATAGAAGTGATGTCATGTGAACTACTTTTGAAAAAAATGAAAGTCAATCCTCAATATTAGTCAATGATATTATCAAAGACATTATTATTATGGAATTCATTGAGAACTCATTCCATTGTATGTTTGAGTGATTGACCATAAATTATATAAAACCAGATTATAATGAGTCAGAACATGTGTTGTGACAATCATTGAAATTGTCGGAACAAATTCATCCAAATTCAAAGCATTATCTCAATTAATAAACACATTCTCAGACATAACAGCTTTTATTGTAACCGGAAGTGAATCTCATCGAAACATCTTTATTCAGTTCATTGAATTCAATTACAGACTCAGTTTTATTGGTTAAAATACCCGGCTATTCAATAAATTGACCTTAAATAACTCCCTGGTTGTGATTGAATTGTTCAAAAAATTATTTATTTATTTAATAATAGAGAAATATTTTTAGACCTCTCGATAATGTCAATTATTAGATACAATTTCTACTGAAAATAGTACTCTAATTGCAAGATAATTCATTAATAAACTTATCTATTATAATTACATTTATCGACATATATTATTGATTTGTGTAGCAATGTATCATTTGCAAGGACAGAAGTCCTGATAATAAAGATAAGGCCATTCTATGAAGGAATGTGCAGCACATGACTGGTTAATGCACTCAGAGAACTACAAAGAGCCATGGTATTTCATTGATAATCGAATGACGACTGCTTTCCAAGGAGATTACTTATCAATTTTGCTGAACATAGAACAACCCTAAGAAACAGTTGTGCGAAACAAGGCTAAAATCACAATTGTCTAGTAAACAAACTATTTACTTTTGAAAGGAATACTTTGCATCAAGGTAAAACAAAATAAAGTGATAAAATTCTTATTTATTTGAAACAATTTCGATTCGAAATAACAAAATATTTATAAAAAATAGTTTTAAAAACAAATTTAAATTTTATACAAATTATGAGTTTTCAAGTACTCGATGACGGGGTCGGGAACTAAGTATCTAATGGTCTCATCGTTTTTGATGGCCTCCCGAATGGCTGTCGAACTGATCAGATTCGGGATTTTCTCTTTGATTATTATAATTTTACTTTTATATCGCTTAAGAATAGTGGACTTCGGGCTCTCCTCTATTGTCTTAATGGGATCTGAGCCCTCTCTAGTGATAACAACGAGACCATACTTCCCAACAATGGAATGAATGTCTTCATCTCTCCATAAGTCGGGTACATTAAATGTGTCGAATAGGTCGGCGCCGCACAAAAGCATAAGACTAACATTCGGGTCATTTAACTGCTTGTAGTGGTGATCAAGTACTTCAAGAGTTCGGTGCCACCTGTCCCCACGGGCTTCCCAATCGTCGACCCGAACCCAATGGGTCTCATTAAATATAGGTGTGAGGGCCAGTCGAACCATTTGACACCTGTGCTCAGCCAACTCCAAGCGTTTTTTCGTCTCATAGGAGTCATGAGTGGGCGATATTATGCCGGCCACCACCCGGTGCTGAGTGTGGCGATTGAGTTGGTCCTTCGCCAATTCAAAAAGTCTCAAATGCATGTTTGTTATCGGATTAAATGACCCGCAACTCAACAAAACTGTTTTTATCGGTTCACCCATTGCTTGACAATTATGGATATAATGAATACTAAATCCAATTAAATTTAATATAGATTTTGTGTAAAAGGAATGAATTGACTTAAATATCATCTGATTTTTGATAAAATAAAACTAAAAAAATTGTTTATCATTTCTATAGAAACCGATTCTTTGATTCTCTCATTCAAGAGATGGCAAACAGTACTTAAGAAACGATTCAAAAGTTTTCAATCAATACATTCTTCAAATAAAAGACTCTAATGTTTGGCCCAAAACCTGAATAAAAAGTCTGTCATTTGTGGGATGTTTTGATTCGCGACTTAAGTCATGTGATTAATGTGTTTACATATTTTAAAAAGTGTCACATTTTGTGCAAATTTACTGATTAGTCTTTTATTAACAAATTAGAGACAAATTTTATTAAAACTTTTACCCAAAATGTTGTCCATATCTTGCGATTCAGTACTGAGTGTAAGTCCAGTGATTATAGCCCTGTTCTGGCCGTTTGTTGCATCGTTTTACGGCTCCGAAACCATTTTAAGACAATCGCTAATCATTTGTCTATATTTCATAATTTCTGATGTATTGTCGAATTGGAGCCGACATTTACTAAAGGTATTTATTTGTTGCATCATTATCGTTTAATAAATTGATCAAAACTTTTTTGTAAAAATGACTCAAAAAAGTACAAAACTGTCAAGTTTATTCTCTGTAGTGGAAAGGTCAAATGAGCAGTGCTATCGCACAGTCATGGTCTCATTTGAACCTGGGAGTCCCAGGCTGGAACAGAAATTGACAGCTTTAGACTTTTTTAGTGTTTCTTTAAGTGTTATATTGTTTGAGTGTAAAGACTTCCTATTTTATAATTTCAGACCGAATTCAAGCTCTTGGAATCGTTTATAGACATAATTGTGTTGATATTCCTCTTCAGTCAATCTTTTATTAGTGTTCCGACAATTTTTATAAGTTTATTGGGATTTTTGCTCTCAAATTGTGAGCCAATCATAGTTTGTATAGAAGTTCGACAAATTATTACTTTAACGACTCGTTTGGGACAATATTTGTCGGACAGCTGTAACTCCGGCTCTGACACTGAAGAGCCAAAAAGGTTTATCTTCAAAGTGATTGTTTTGACCATAACTACAGTGTGTTATTCGTTGGCCTTTTTCTTAATCCGTTCCTCACTACTGAGCGCTCAGACCCTTCTTTTCACTTAGTAAGTGATCCGAATTAATTGAAAGTTCAGTTTACTAATCAATTTATTTGTTACGACCAGTGCTGCTATTCTTCTGGTAATCATCGAATTGTTAAAAATAGTTGCGACCATCAAATCGGAAGACGGTATCAATCATTTAATCCAAAAAATTTAAAATATTGAATCATTTGGGAAATTGCAGGAATCATTTCAGACCCGGCCTTTATATTCTTGCTCTCAAGTCTAACACTTTATTTATCCGTTTTTGATGACAACAACAGATCTAATAATTCAGAGTAAGTCAACTTCTTTTTTAAACCTCTTTAATCAACAAAATAATGATTATATTTTAAAATACAAAGAAAATGATTGTTTTTAAACAATGAGTGACATATACTCTAACTCTAAGATTTATAAGTGAAGACCTTTTGTGGGCTGTATTTCCTATCTGTGTGTTTGTCGTTCGAGTGTTTAGTGTTGTTATCGAAAAGACTAATAATTTGATCGCAAATCTCTTCAATGGTCTGTTTTGAGAGACTATCATCGAACGCCTCATTCCATGGGATTAATGCCTCGTCATTGTAGGGGATCTGATAGTCCAGTAGTCGGAGAGACAATTCGATAATAGATATGGCGATCTGATTAGGTTTGTGGTAAAGACTTCTGGGGTCACCGCATAAGTAGTCGTTTAGTATTGCCCAACAACTTGTGTCGAGTTTAGCGGCCATCGTGTGGTCACCCATCCATCGAATCAGAGTTTGCAGATAAATGTTGAGATACTTATGCGGCAAATTGATGTCCACTTTGAACTTCAAGAACCTAAGAAGAAGGAGTTCGCAATCAATAATCGACGCCTTCAGACTCGTATATAATTTGAGATCCATTTCAGTGGCTTTTTCTGTGTTATGTATTGTCTGATAGAAGACTTGAATTATGTCCCGAAGTCTTAAGTGATTTTCGGTAACTTTGGCCGACAGATAGAGTGCAGTGGCGGCCATCAGATCCGTGTCGTACTGATTAACGTCGAAGTCTCGACCAAATCGGTGCAAATACTGACAGGCATTGCAAATGGTTTCACTGTTGGCCTCCAATTTGACCCCACATTTGATAAGAGTTTCTACTGATTTGCGTAACGGATTGGCTGAAGAACTCATTTTTTTGTCGATTAAACATCAATTGATTTGACTTACATTTAAATATTACTGAATATTTTGATCATCTAATATGATGTCAGTAAACAACGTCTTGATTTGCTTTAGGGTTAGTTTTGTCTTAATATTGTTTTGATCCCAACTCTACTCAAAGGGATTGCAATTCATTTTCACGTCATTTGTAGTCAAATGTTTTGATTGTTTAGTGTTTTGTTTGCAATCGACGACAGACTTCGCTGTAAATTCTGTTCAGATTAGAGCACAGAATACGGATTCTGTAAACAGTTATACACTTTTAGGAGAATTTGTTCGCAATTTATAGGATTTTTGCATAAATTCTGTCCAAACTTTTCCTATAAACTGCTGAAAGATTTTTAGATCAATAGTAGATTTCGGCGCTTAAATCTATTTTACACTTTTATCTCAATTCATAGTAATTGAAGTATTTTGTGATCAAATCTGAAACTTTGAGTCAAAATTTATGTGATGGTGGACTCAACTTCTAAAATATTACCCGAATCGATTAGTCTTTAGAACATATTTTTTGCCTCTTTTAACTGTTAAGTTTAATTACGATTGTTGTGAATAATCTTGCAATATTTAATATAGTGCTTGAATTATACCATTGTTTCAATGGTTGTATTTTGCGTCCTGTGGAGCACTAGTAGTAGTGATAGTCTATTATATTTGTTCATATTTTCAAATATAGGCCTAATTTGCCACAAATGTGTGGCATCCCATCGCTTTGCAATAAATTCTTGTTTCTATTTTGATCTCTGATTTCTTTCGTGAATTCTTTTGATATCATAATTCAATCATTTATAAGAAAAATTCTTCAAACAATTTGTTAATTTTCATGCTTTTCACAGATTTTGAGATTTTATCGTTAAACTTATGGAAGTTTTTAAAAGTTAATAGAATCAAGCCTTTCTATCTGACCCTTCGTTATAATCCTTCCCAGGATATAGTCCCTCAAAGGTAAAAACAATTTGTCATCTCTATAGACATTAATATTAAAATAACCTAGTTGGTATGGGCCTTTTGGTTATAAACTCGTTATAATCTCTGAACATTGCATTGACTAAAATAGATATCAGTATTTTTTCACTGGTTATAATTTCTCATCAAAAATAAAATGAAAATACAGTCAAAATTGGATATAATCCTCGGCTTGGTTCAGAGATTATGAGTTGGGGATTATAACCTTGACGTTATTTTCAATGAGAATAACTTGAACAATTGAAGGGACTATAACCAGGAAAGAATTATGAAGAAGGGGATTATAACCAGATTCCACTATAAATACAGTTTAAAAAAATTCAAACATTATTTAATTATTTTGTATAAATAATGTATAAACTAAGACACAAACTATGATTAATTTAAATATATTTGACAAATGTAACATTTAATTAAGCCTTAATTATCAGTGAATATTACAGCTATTATTACAGTTATACATTAAGACATAACTAGTAACTTAGCTCGTTATAATCCCTAAATTTTTCTGAACAGAGTGAAAGGTTATAACCAGGTTAGACTGTAGTTCAAATCTTTCAAATCAAACCAAAGCTTATCAAATTTCTAATTTTTTAAGTCAATGATAGGTTAGTGTTATCATAAAATTCTCATTGTTTTGAAAAGGGATCACATTTTGTGACTTTTGTTAGTCAACAAATACAAGAGTGGGCTCTAAGTGTTTGTGCAGTTGTTTTATGAGTTAACAGTTTTCTGGTCTCAAATGTTTTAGTAATTAAATTATGTGAAGAATAGTCTTCTTTGGTGTGATCTCAAGACAGCGTTTTGTCTGTTTTGATAACAAATTAATTCCCATTTGTTTGAATGTTGTGTCACTTAAACACTTCTCACTTCTAATTCTGTAATTCATTTGCACTCCTATTCAGTTGTTATTGTTTTGCTTTTATTCCGATGTTTTGTTATTTGTTGTCTTAGTTTTTTCGTTTCTCTGCTTTTAATTCTCTTGTAATGTATTTTTCGTGTCTGAGTCTAATCCAGTAAATCAGTGACTTCTCACTAATTCTTATATTCATTTCATTCTGTGTCACAAATTCTGTGTTCTATTAGTGATTACTTGTTATCCAAACACTTCTGCATTCAATCAAATTGGCTTTGAATTAGTTTTTTGTCTTATGATTAACTTCTAGTGCCTTCATCTCATTCCCCTCAGCACAGATTACATCGTACCGCTCATTAAAGAGTATCGGATTATTTCTTGGCAAATATTTTAGGAGCTACCTTGGTTATTTCAGCTTTTAAAACAATCTTTAATAACAAATGATTAAAGCCATTGAAGTTTTGATCGATTTCTCATATAAATTGATTTTTGAGCCAATTTCTGAACATTATTTTAATGACTATTTTCCGGTAGTTTTTGGTTTTGAAATATGAAATTAACTTTTTTAAGACTAATTTTTCTCTGAACTTATTTTCTCAACATTTTTTTTATCGTTGATTAATTACACGTAGAGTTTCTGATATAAGAAATATAAATTGATTTATGGTATTATTTTGTTGTCGACTTCCCCTCTCTATTGCCTACAAAATGAACAGCAATTCTTCCAAATATATGACTTTTCGATATTTTTATTTATCATTTGATACAAGTTTTATATGACTTTCGACACACTTTTATGCGTTCACTGTTTTGAAGCCTTTCTCTCCTAAGGGAAGAGTCTTTTCGCACTCTCCCACTCTCTTTAATAAGGAGTTGGTAATTAATTATATTCCCGAAACACTTATATTTGACACGAATTTCATTTTTTATTTTCATTTATTGAATCGAAAGCTTCAGATTTATTCCTCGATTTGAAGTTCAAATAATTTAATGCAAAACAAATTTGATCTAAAAATGAATTCAATTAAGAGATGTATTTCAAAACACTCTCTGAAGATATTGTATTTGAAAACTTGTATTTCATAAGTGAATTCAAATGCTTGCGAACAAACTGTCGATCTTTTGAGTCAGACTTATATTTACATTTTGTAGGTATTCATAGATTTGCAGAAATATATTAATTTTGTTGGCATTTCACATGTATTTCCTCTCTTTTCTCGTCGAGGATCTCATGTTTTGTTGGATAGCGTTCAGTGTTTGAAGCTTTTGATTCTCACTATTCATCAAAAATACATTTTTCAGTGATTTTAGAAGTACTTAAAGCGATTCCTCTTTACAGCCATCCTCTCAATGTTTGCATATGTCTTAACGCATTTTTGCTCTGATCTTCATCTGAAACCATTTCCACATTATTTTACAGATTTTGGAGTCAACTCTTCTACTTCTAGACTAGAGTTCCTGTTTTTCTCCTCCAATTCCTGTGCTTTAAGTTTCTGTTTTCCATTTGAATTGTATTAAACTTTTTTTTTATCATTTTGTGATTCTATTATACTTTAAATCATTTTTGGTTTTTCCCAAATATTGTTTGAAACACATCTAACGGATAACATTTGATTCAATAATTTAAATGTTATTGAATTTCATAATTTTATTTTTATTTTATCTCAAATTGAATAACAATCAATTGAATGCCACGAATAGATTCAGAAAATGTTTGAA
The DNA here is from genome assembly GCA_034702105.1 of Fuscozetes fuscipes. Lineage (NCBI taxonomy): Eukaryota > Metazoa > Arthropoda > Arachnida > Sarcoptiformes > Ceratozetidae > Fuscozetes > Fuscozetes fuscipes. Next base: position 13,577 of record JAQGCS010000503.1, read on the forward strand.
CTCAACAGAAATATTGAATTTTTTACAGATTTTGAAATAAAATTTGAAGAACTTTTGTGGCCAAGAATATTATTTGAATTTCTGATTCCGATTCGGGTTTGAAATGAGTTTTTGATTTACAATTCTTTAGGTCTTCACAAAAATATGTCTTATTTTGCACACAAATAGAAAATCCATTTCAATGCTATTTTCAGTATCAGAACGGCAATCAATACAAAAGCAGGGTTGGCCAAGCTCGACAGGTCTAGAGGGGGGTCTCGTGGAAAACCGAAAATTTCTAGAGAGTATACCTGTAATGTTAAATTTTGTCAAAATTTTAGACATGTATCGAAACTCATCGGATTTGATTGACATTTTTTCCACTCTAGAGGGGGTCAGAGGTCTACCCCTCCCTTGACCATCCCTGATACAAAAGAATTATTATCAGAAACATTTCATAATGAATTTTATCGAATTCTGGGTCAATTTGTGGCACATTTTCTAACCATCCATTCAATACCTGTTCTATTTGTGTTGAAAATCATTATGTATTTGAAGTTTAGATAAAAAAGTTGGCATTTTTTGCATAATTTCCTCATAATTTTCACACAATTTGCTGATAATTATAAAACAAGTTTTTGATGTCTGAAAAATGTCGAAAAAATTATTGATTACTCAAAACTCTTATTCATATTAAAACTTTTGCACTGATTATTAAATCAATAAAAAGTTTGAATTCTATTCATTCGTTGCACTCTTTTGCGTTAAAAAAGATTTTGTTTTGAACGCAAAATCCAATAAAATGTTCTCATTTAAATTAAGTGCTCTTGCTAATTATTAAACCATTAAATTATTGGTAATTTTCTCAAATGTTTTTCGTTAGTCAAACATTTACTTAAGAATTAGGCGTAAAAATAGCTGAAAAAATTATCATTCATTAGAAGCTATCGCTCAGAGAAGTTCTAATGTTTGATATATTCTATTGAATCATCATTTCATGCGATGCTCTTCTGATGCCATCGATTGCCAGTAAAAGACTGAACACAAAAAAACTTATAGAAAAATAGAGCAAAAAATAGTAAAGAATAGAAAAATTGGTTCAGATATCAGTGTTTGCGAATCGATTGGAGTGCAGCCAAAAATCGAAGTCTTCCTCTTTGGTCGACTCTATTCTTTGACTACTCTATAGAACCATAGCTTTCATCGAAACACTGCTCTCATTCTTTCTGTGAGTCAGAGATCTTTAGACTAAATCAGAGAACAATATTTCTGATTCTATTCCTTCGTTGAGCACAGATATGGTTAGGATGTGCTCTGAGACTAACAGAAAAGTTTGATGCCTTCTTTATTTAGGAACTGCTGTTCGTCGGCCGGTGTGTTGTGCTGTGCACTGAACTGCCATTAGAGCACTGAACACAAATTGTAGTCAACATTAAGATTAAATTCTCTGTTTATTCACTTATTCTTTCGGATAGTTTTCTCGTTTATGACTTCTTATCTCATTTCCATTCATATCCATTCATATTACCAGACATTCACTGATAGTGTTATTAAAATGTTGTGCAAATATGTTAACAAATGTCTAGAGTCTAGACTACTTGTCCTATCAATTTCAGAAATCCAGTGTCCGATAATCATTAACTGTTCTGCCAAGTTGAATTTTCATTTATTGATAGTATTTGATATGAGATAGCAACAAAATGTATTGAAATTTATTTTTAGCATTGCCCTTGGCTCTTAATTTATTCTTTTAAACTTATCCACAAATACTTTTAATGCTTTCAAATTCAATTCAAACGTCTTTTCATCTTTTTTCCGTATTTTCTATTTTTGTAAAAACTTTTGGCATTAGAATTGAATTAAGGCTTAGAATCAAAATAAATGTTTCGCAACTTTTTTAGAACTAAACGCCTCGTAAAGAGGTTTTGGCTTTTATTCAGTTATTCGAAGATATCTTAAATTTTTCGCTTCGATTTACTTAATCGGAAGGTATTTCTACGAAGACTGAGCAAACAGGGATAATTCAGACATATGCACCTGGGAAATTTGAGCAGTATAAGTCGACTTTATGGGTCTTTTAAATAGTTTTAGAGAAAATAATGATTTAAAACAGAAAATTAATCTTGAAAGAGTTATGCTCTTGGTGGCCAAATTTGCAGTTTATATTTTCGGAACTTTCATAAAATTATGTGTCTGCTACGAATCTCTTCGGTGACCATATTTTCAATCAATTTTTAAAAAAATTTCATAAGAAATGAATAAAAGGAAAATGAAAAGAATAATAATTGAATTTTATAAAACACATGTTTGTTTTGTTTTCGATTGAATAGGTTCAAAGTTACTGATTTTAAAATTAACCCTATCCAAATACGAAATCTTTTTCGGTTCAACCTAATAAATAGTGAAATCCTATTCATATTTTCAGATTTTATCTGTTGTTAGTTATTAAATCCTAAGAAAATGGCCCAGATATCTCTCTGCTGTTAAAATAATACCAATTAAAAATTAAAAACCCGAGTAGATCAAATGATAATTGTTCAAAAAACTTGTAAATATAGTGAAGTTATTACGCAAGCAGATAATTAAACCTTTGCATTTGAATCATATAAGAATTTGTGATTATTCCCTATTGCGGTGATTTTAAATGGAAACTTTACTTCACAACTGGCAAGTTCAGCAGCTGTACCTTGATTGCCCTTCTAATACTCATATGCAACTCAAATTTAACAAGATGTATATGCCTAATATAGAAGAATACTAGAAGATAATGCATATAGACTAGAATGGTGGTTAAATACTCCCGATCTTTCGGTGTTCGTAGAAATGCTTCCGATTTAGTGTTGGATTTTTGCAAACAAAAAATTCGAAAAAAACATTTAAAAGTGTTATTCAAACAGATTTTTATCGACATTTTTTTGTTAGAAAACATAACTCATTTCAACAATTCTTTTGAGAAATTCAATACATTTTGTTGAGTCAATGAATTCTTTTCTTATTAATTACATTCATCATAAAGATGTGATTATTTCACTTTCGTACAAATGAGGACCATTTTAGTCGTTATTCATTCGTTTCTATTTTATTTTTATTAGTTTCCGTCATATCTGTAATAAGATTTGATACTTGCATGAGTTTGCTTATTTGTAAAGAACTTGGTAATAGCTTGCTGATTTAATTTCCTAAGAATTCGATATATAATTGAGTTGTTAGTGATTGGAAGTCTTACACAGTTTTTAAGTCTTTATTTGGTTTGTTTTGTGGGTTAATAATTAGTTAATTAATTTGTTAGACATTCCCCGACCAGTGAGAGAGCATTAGATCGCATAACATAGACATGGCTTTAGTCAAAGAGCTCTTCCGCTCTATTATTAACTTATATTCTGAGCGAATATCTGATGAGCTTTGGGTTAGGAATAAGTCGTTCTCTTATTGTCTTATAATCTAATGAAAATACTCTGAATAATGATTAGCTCAGCCTTTCTTATGAGCGCTTCTTTACTAAACTTTAGTTAACAGCGCTGTGGGATCTCTATCTTAAGGGTGAACTATGAAGAGCGCACAGGGATGCAGTTCTTTCACTTTCTATGTTATGATTCTTTAGTTAATTAACTGAAGCTTTTTATTCACTGGTTTTTATCACTGAATAGTTTGCGTGTCTTTTGATGATTAATTAGATTAAAAATTAATATCATTTTTGGGGATCAGTATAAAGCAAGTGATAATTTCTGATTCTTTTAGGAATTTTACGCCTTTCCCCCATTCGTTCATTAATTTTAATGCAATTTATTAACTCAAAAATTAATCAAATTTATCCCATATTAAGGTTTTTGTGTTAGTAATGAGTTTTTATTTTTACTATCACTTTATTAAGGTCTGAGTCCGGGATCAGCACAAAAATGCTTTTTCTTTTGATTCACTGCTTTTAAGCCCTAATTAATGAAATTAGTGTTTCATTCAATTAATTGATTTTAGTCTTTAATTTTAGTTTTTTCTCTGCTCTTAACTATCGATTGGTTGAACTCAGTATCGATTTTATTCAAATTTTCGCTTACTTTTAGCTTCTTTTTTATTTTTTTATGCTCTGATAAACTCGATTCGCATTTCTTTTTATAATAAATATATTTTTGAAAATTCATTTTACATTTTGTTTAGAGGAAAGAATGAAAACTCTTTTAATAACTTCAAACTCATAGCAATCAATCATTTCATGGCTTTTGACGATAGGTTTCAGATAAATAATTATTAATATGTGGGCCTTTGAAAAGCCATGAATAATCCAAAGTCCACATCAAATTTCGAGACAATTTCATGGATGAAAAGCATTGAGAATTACAAAAAAAAAGTTTATCGCAAAAAAAGTTTGTGTGTATTCTCTTGACTTACAAAAGTAAATCTCAGATTTTAATCACTTTTAAAACAAACTTTTTTTCTTATTTGAAGTGAAAGTATTGAAAATTAATTAAAAAGTGGAGGCGCCGGGTATCGATCCCGGTACCTCTCGCATGCTAAGCGAGCGCTCTACCATCTGAGCTACGCCCCCGTTCTTACTTCTCTTACTCAAACACCTGTGAAAATATTTAAGAATTTGGAGTAAAGTTTTATTTTTTAGGTCAACTCAAAAATGAAACCTGTCCTCAGAATATATATCACAATCGGAATACATGTGGAGTTAGGCCTTCAGCTGAAGGCTTTCCTCTGCTTTCAGTTGATTTGTTATCTCATTTGAATTAATTGCGAAACCTTTGAGTAATTAAAACAAATGGAAGACTGAGTCGAGAAAATCATTTACAAAATGCTTGGAAAACATTCCTCGAGTCAATTGATGCGTTTGAAGAGCGCTTTCATTGATTAGTTAATCCGAATTATGTGTTGACTTCTTGCGAACGACACTCCAAGTGATGGATCGTATGTTTTGGGCTTTTGATGGCAACCCTCTATCGCTATGCCTTTCCAGTTGAACACCATTTTCCAGAGCACTGTATTTGTGAGCGAAAGCTCTGATTAATTGATTGAATTTCGTGTCGCCATTCAATCCATTCGATTACATCGGATTTGGGGTTTACTCTTCTCTTGTGAGACCAGATGACAACAAACTGTAAAACCTATACCTGAAGACCAAAACTATGACTAATGCGTTATCGCTCTGCTCTTTGCTGTCTCTCTTCTCATGTCTTCCTATCATTCATTCCATTTGCGAAGAAAACCTTTTGGTTAACATTTTTCAACACTTCTTAAAACTTTTTTCTCCTTTCATTTGATTTATTACAAACACTTTTTCTCAATCGTTAGCTTTTGTGTTTATTTTTGCCATAATATCGGGAAATCTCAGTTTAATTTTCAAATTGAATTTTCTCTTCTTTTTTATATAACTTTTTTCTATTGTAAAGAAATTTATTTCTTCGTTGAGTTCCGCAGAAATCCAATTAACTTTCATTTCAAACGTTTGTTAACGTCTTCTACTTTTGGCCCAAAATTTTTAATTATATTTCTTAGACTTTAATCAGTTTTATGTCCGATATTTAGGTTTCAGTTCTCATGACTTAAATGAAATGTGTTTTCATGATTTGAATAGAATTTTCATATAAACATATTTATAATTTATCGAAGAATTGAGAGTTGTTTTCATTCTCGATATCATATCTCAAATCTCACTATAATTTGTCTGAAAAATATTCTGTCCTTTCATTCATTAATTTATTGAATTATTTATGAAAATCTGATAAATGATTGTCTCAAGAATTTTGTTGAATATTATAGAAAAATTGATAACTTTTATGGATATAATTATTGAGAGAGAAACTGATGGCCCGAACCATAATTTATTAAATTTATTATTTCGAGTCTTTAATAATGAGAAATATATACTAAAAACTATTCTGTAATGAATGGGTGTGTGTTTCAGAGCAGTCATAGCAAAATCCATGTCCTCAGCACTGGATATGATTTGCTTTTGAAAATCTAATGAAAAATGATTTTATATGACAATTATATGACTAAAATCAGTGCTTAATTCCCAGAAAAATAGTTAACTTTTCTTTTTATAAGTTTTTAAAATACAATGTTTGAAATGTTTCATAAATAAAGCATTTATTGAAAGTGTTTTCGAAACACTTTTTAATCAAATTATATCCTATTTTGAATATAAAATCTGTTTTATACGAAATTCATGGCTTAAAGAACAGGATATGAGAGGACAGTCGACTTTAAAATATTCTTTTAATGTCCTACTTTCCTAATCAATTCTAAAAAAATAGAGTGATTGAGAGAGAGAGAGAGAGAGAGAGAGAGAGAGAGAGAGAGAGAGAGAGAGAGAGCCGAAATGGCAGCAAATGATTGGAAAGCCTACCCATTGCTTGTATAGTTTGGATGCTTTAATGGATTTAATGCACAATATTTGCATTCAGGCATCAAAGGAAGCGAAGGGCGTGAATCACAGAATAGACCTAAAATCCAGTTCTTATTTTGCAGATTCCATATCTATCTCTCTTTTATTTTTATTCTGTATAATAGCGTTGCTGTGCCTGAGCTCTGTAGAGCCCACACGTAAATTAAACTTATTTGACAGTCTGTGCTCCACAATATCCATGTTTGATTTGGTAGTCCTTTCCATTATGTTATCGATGGAAAGACAATCACTGCTTCATATATACACTAATAGTATGCTTTGGCCCTAAATATGCATTAAGTCTAAAGTTTTTTCATCTAATTCTTCTTCTAATATATTTTTGTCAACTGAAGCCCAATATTTAGGGTATTGTCGAGACAAGAGCCGAACAGAGCCCAGTGCGCAACCAATACGAGCCGCGCCTATAATTCAATCACTATTTTCTCGAATAAATTGCTTTTATTTTAAGAAGTTTTTCGCTCCAATTGATTGGAGATTAATAATATATTTTCGATACTTTCTCCAAATTAATATCTCTTCACGTTTTTCAATATCATGCGCTTCAATACTTTCAGATTTACAGCTCAAGTGTGCACTACATCCGATCCTTATCCTCATCTCTCAATGGCTCTCAAAAAAGAACTGGTTTCAATTTAAATGCATTTTTATCGATATTTCAATTAGTGTCGTGCTCAGAATATTCATTAAGATTTATTGATTCAATTTGAATATTGTTTTGATTCAAAAACATTATCATAAACAATTAAAACCCCAAAATGAACAGTTATATTAAAGTTAGAAAAACTAAATCATAAAACGTGCAAATTGTTTATCAATAATCTATAAAAAGGGTCTATATTTTTAATAAAATATTACTAATCGTTGATTGAAATAATGATCTCGTTATCGAAAACTGAGAGAAATTTGTAATAAAAGTGAGGGTCAATTATGTTATGAATGTAATCCAAAATATGAGGCAAATTTACAAAGAATGCAATTAATTCGATCATTAACTACAGACTCATTAAACGTTTGGTTATTTTCATAGTAATTATTTGCCTCAAAAAATTATTCCGCGATAACAATGATTTGATTTTTTTTGTGCCGAAGATATTTCTCTCATCTAATGACTCACAGCGAAGAGAAAATTCAATTTTTGATACAAACTGTTCGTCGATTCTTTCATTAGAAACTTGTGTCACATTTAATATATTACTCTTTTAGTCTCTTTCACTCTAACGCTTGCGTTAAATAATGAAAAGTTTTAAAAATTTATACAAAGAGAAAGAGAGAGAGAGAGAGAGAGAGAGAGAGAGAGAGAGAGAGAGAGAGAGAGAGAGAGAGAGAGTTTATTTTAGCAAATCAAAGGTTTGACGGAAAGTTATATACTTGTTGTGAGTGTTATTCAAAAACATTGAATTTTTTGCCAATAAGAGCTGCTCAGTCATGTAGTGTGTCTTTAGTTCTGTTCTATCTTTTCGATATCAAATGAAGAGAAGTTGTGCCAAAGAAGTGAATGGAGAGCTCGAAATGATTAATGAATGTTTTGTTTCACATCTGAAAAATGGGCACAATTTGAGTGTTGAGAATATCGTATAGAATTGTGAGAATATTCTTATGTATTGCTATCACATTATCGGCGCGTAAATCGCTTTTCATTTCTTGCATGACTTTTCAATTAATTTTATTTTGGTTCGGCTGTTGCCTTAACTCTGTGTCGGCAGCGCTGTCACCAACAACTGGTTCACAATCAATCGCATCGGCCTCTTATGCGACTCACAAAAAATAAATTATGACTTTCACTGTTTGCTCTCTCAAGTGCTGAGCGAATGAGACGACAACTTTAACACTAATCTAAAACATTTTTCCATCAGCTCTCTCTCTCTCTCTCTCTCTCTCTCTCTCTCTCTC
>JAQGCS010000504.1:0-21835 GCA_034702105.1 Fuscozetes fuscipes
CTGCATAAACTAAGTTTTATACTCATAATACATTTGTTTTCTCATAAACACGGTTTAAAAATTTAATTAAATGTAAATATTAGTTATAAACTCTTCTCAAATTTAAATATTAGGATTAATTCAAACCCAATTTCTGGACATTTGTTTATCCTTGCTTGTTTTTTAAATTTCTTAAACCTCATTTTATACCGGCATTCCGGTAGAGACCATTGATGTATGTTTTAGAGAAATGGTTCACTTTATTTATAGTGGCATGCACTTAAAAGTGAGGTAATACGGTACAAATTTTTAATTAAACTTGCATTTTTCATTTGCAAATATCAAAACTTGGCACCTTTGAAGTAAAAAACTAGCCTCAGTGGTCTAGAGGTAACATCTCCGCTACTATAAACATTTTCATAATAAATTTCAATTATCAATTTAGCTAAGTTTCGTAATCAAACATTTATTCAAAGATTTAATGAGCATGGTGCTTTAAAAAATGAAAGGAATATTTATCAAAACGTTAGAACGTGACATTTATAAGTTGGACCGAATATAAATCAAACTGAGGGGTCACCAAAATAAGTAAAGGGTCTTTCAAAGAAATGTGAACCTTTTTCAAATTGGGTTCTGGGTTTATTATCAAATACGTGTAGGAATTAAGATAAGGATCAGCGTTTGGATTACGATGATGGGTTTAAAATTAGTCGACTTATTCTATGGCAGCCCTCGAAATTCTTAACCCTGTTTGACGTCCGAGGTTCACATTTTTTTTGAAAAAGCCTTTATACTCCTTGAGCTTCACGAAAAACAGATACAATTTACTACTATTTACAAGTTAACCGGAAATTGACTTTTGTTACTCTCTGTAGAACGTCAACGTACATTGATCATGCTACATAAATGGTGATTTCTTCTATATCAAAATTAACCTTGATTATTTAACTTTTTAAATTAATTCAGAAATTTCAAATTACTATAAAGTAAAAGTTGCAGGCTCATTTCAAATAGACACAATCGTTTTCAAAATTTTTAAGGCAAAATTTTTTTTACATTGCCGATTTTTTGATATTTTTAAAAATCTCGTATTGAAGTATATCATTAATAATAAGAATTAATTGAAAAATATTCATCATCAATCATTTCACAATTGGCAAACTATTTGGTGAACTTTCAAAGAAAGTCGACGCTCACCTTTTCTCTGTGACGTTTTAACATGGGTTAAGAACCGAAAAATTAACAAGTTTTAAAATTAATTAAAACAAGGGTTTTCTATAGTCTCGTGTTTGGGATAATTGTTCAAACTTTGAGCTTCAATTCAAACAAAGTATCCGATCCTCTATATAGCTGTCTTACGGATGAAACCATGGATGTTAGAGGGAATTCACCGATATTTAATGGTCATCTTGTCTTCTCTTGATAGCTAATGCATAATTTAGTTTTAAAACCAAAGATTGTTCCAGCCCAAACCTCCTCTAGAGTCGAAAAATCTCCTTTTACCCCTTAAGAAGGCTTGAATGGTTAAGCTCTAATTGTATTTCACTAATAATCTCATTAAAGATCTAATTGAAAAGTTGTCACTTAACTTGACTTAGCTTGACAAAGTATAAATGTCGAGAATGACATTTAAGCCATTCATCCTATTCATTCTTTAATTGAATTTTCATCAATTAATAAAATAAATGTACGATTATTTCATTAAAAGTTACGCCCCTTTCATATAATTACTGAATTAAAACTAATTGGTTGTTAAATTAAATGAGGGATGACCACGATCTCAGACCTCAGATGATTTTTTGAACGAAAATTTGAATGACAACTTTGTGCTGAATTTTGATTAAATTTTGCCGATTTTAATGTGACATTAAATGATTAAATTGAGTAAACAAAATAACAACAAAATCGTTTGAATTCCTTTTTTGCTACAAATACGAGAAATTCGGTGCAATTGAATGAATTGAAGAAATAAAGTGCACTAGAATCTCTCTGTTTTTAAATATTTGATAAGTAGAACACTTGTCATAGCCTTCAATGTTCTAAATAGAGTTTTTAGTGCACTTTTATCTTGATTATATTTGATTCAAAAGTGTGATAATTATAAATATATAGAATTACATTTTGATATTTAATGAACTCTAACCTTATATTAAATGATATTTTGCTCACAATTTTTCATTTGTAATGCTTTCGAAGGATTTTTCCGAATTATTATCGGTAATAATAATGTCAAATATTTTTCGAACAATTCTCAAAAAAGGTCTCAATTTATAAAAACCTGTTTCCAGTTCTCCATATTTCGGTCCCAAACCAAGTGATAGCGATAGTGAATCAGAGCTTTCTTGTGGCGGAATTTCGGCATTTTCTTCCCCTTCATCTTCAGTGCCGACAACTCCACCTCAACCTCAACCGATCGCACAGTTCACAGATTCATTAGAAAGTGGAGCAGCGATTCCATCATTTTCTTCATTTACGCCATTATTTAATTTGAAAAGTGATTCATTCGAATTACAAAAGCCTTCGTTTGACTCTTCTTCGAATCGACATGTCTTGAGTTCAGAAGATTGTGCTCTCAATCAAACACAAGATTCCACACAAATTGATTTTAATTCGGAATCAAAAACATTTATATCACCAAAAGGTTTGTAATCATCTTTCTCTCAAATTTGAGCCTAATTTTGTTGTTGATATGAAAATGTGTATCCAGACACTAATCATAAGCTAATCATATTTGATGTGTTTATCAAATGTAGTTTCCTTGATATTTACAACAAAGTTAAGTGCGTCTAACTTACAATTAGTATACCTTTATAGTCATTTATTTATAGCCAAGAACTTTCAATTAGTTGGATATTTTTATTCGCCTGTAAACCAGTTTCGAGTATAAAAATCTGGTTTTCATCGCATCGAATGAAAATAAATATTTTCGATTATATTTATAAATTCTGTCCAATTGTTAGAATTTCAAATGCCTTCAACTTAATCTTAGCCTGCAACATTGTTAAAATGTGCAAATTAATAGTGGTTCTCGTAACTTTTCCAATTATATAATATATAATACAAATTATAATCCTTATCAATATTGAAGCATAAAAAGTTGGGTCATATTAAAAGAGAGTACATTCCTTCAAAAAATTATCTGAAATATGCAAGTGCTTGTATGATTTGATCAATTTAAGTGTTGATCACTTAAATTCCTAAAATCACCCTTAAGTTTGGGCCCAGTTTGGGTTTCATTGTATCCTTCCTCAAATGCCAGACAACAGCAAATTTTATTATTAATAAACAATTGAACTAGGTTAGAACAGAGAAATTAAATCATTTTTAAAATTTATTTAAAATGTTAACGGGTATGTTTTTCTAAATTCGATTTTATCGAACGAATAATGATTTGAATTGTAATTGAATTTAATTAATTGATTTGATAAACAGTTTCTCCTCGAAAGTCAAAAGTGCCTACAAATCAGATGAACCAAACGGACCAAAACACTAAAAGTAGTGAAAATTTGAAATCGGTTTCTCCCGAACCGAGCTCTTCCAGTAGTGACAATACAAACAATGGCAGCGTTTCATCCACAGTAACGCGACAGTGGGGCGAAGAGAGGATCGTTCAACTGATTCGTGAAGACGATAAGGGTTTAGGTATTAGTATAGTCGGGGGTAAAGTCGAAATGTTCAACATATCAGCCGGAAATGTTATAAATGGTATTTTTATCAAAAATATTTTGAGCGACAGTCCGGCCGGACGTGAAGGTACTCTTAAAAGTGGCGACCGTTTGCTTGAAGTGGATGGGGTTGACCTTCGCGAGGCCACTCACGACAAAGCAGTGGAGGCCATCAAAAATGCTAAAAATCCCATCAAATTCGTAGTACAGAGTCTTTTAGCTGTTGTAAGTGTTTTGCTTAATTCATATGCATTTCATTTTTAAAAACAATTCAATTATTTATTTACTTAATTGCAGAGCAAAGACAGCACTTCCTGTAATTTAAATTCGGAAAACACGACAAACCCTACTGAAGCCTCTGTGGACTCGAGTGCCACTTTGGCTGCCATAGAATCTGTGCCAGAAGAAGACGCCAGTAGTGTTCACGACATTTCAGAAGAATTTAATTCTCCACAAATGAACGCTCCCTTAGAGTCGGCACAAACTGATAAAAAAGTTTCAAAAAGAAATTTATTCGATATTCTTAATGTAAGAATCATTTAATGAATTTTATTTTTTTCACTCAAATCTTTTCATAGGAATTGTCTGAAGATGTTTCCGAATCAGACACTGATCTTAACGGCAAAGACTTAACCGGAAAGATCAGAACCCCTAAAGGGACCCAGGTATTTGTGTAAGAATAAAAAATATAAGTTCTAATTGTTGGAAAACAGGTCGATAGGGCCAGTGCTGCAAATGTCAGACTAACGGCTTCTGAGGTCAGAGAATCTAAAGAAGAAGATCTAATTGAAGACGAGTTCGGATATTCTTCAAGTAATGACCAAAAAATTTAAAAATATCTTTAGAGTTAATGAATAGTTATTATTATTATTATAAAAAATAGTTATAATTATAATTAGTTATATATAAGCGATGTTTGTGTGAAATAAAATAATGATAACTGTATTCTTGTATTTGTGTTAAACTCATGTATTTGTTGGTGGCGTTCATCTAAATGTCAGATATCTTGATCTAAATCTTAATAATAACTGTGAATAATATTATGTGAATCGTGTGATAGTCGTGACGATAGTGTGTCTGTTCTGCAAATATATGGCAAATACTGGAAGAGTGTAGTACTTCACACAAACACACATACAATAGGAGATAGGCTTCAGTCAACAAAATCGATATTAGTTTAAGCGAACGTTTATTCCTATATTCGGTAACTGCTCCCAAACCCTGAGCATCAATAGAGAGTTTATGGAGGCTTTGGATATAAGTAAGAGATTCGTCGATCAATATTAGCCGTCATTTGATGAGAAGTATCCGATTCTGTGTTTGCGTTCAGTGTTGTTATCTTCAGTGCGAAAAAATATTCAATAAATTATTCGCTTAAATAATGATTGAATTAAAGTCAATATTTTTAGTCATTTACTCACTATTTAGTCAAAACATCTTTTGATTTATAGCAATGTAACTGTTTTATCAATGATGTAAACCAATAGAACATGATTGGACAGGTGCTATTTGCTCCACCACTCAAACACTGAATGATAGCTTAATAAAAGCCCTCAACTCTTTCATTGGCACTAAATGTGATATATTTTGATTCAAACTTTCCATCGATTAATGTTTTTTCAAAGTTTCAATTAATTGTTTACTTCTGAAAACATTCAGCTTTTTCTTACTATTAATGTCTACACTAATATCCAATCCTTCGTTCATAACTGATGAAAACCCCATCGGTATGAATGGCATCACATTAAAACCCTGTTCATCTTATTTTGATAAAAGTCTACAATACTTTTATTTGTCGTCCAATTTGTTTGTTATTTGAATTTAATGACAATTTATTCGATTTATTCTTTTCAGAAAAACTACAGAAAAAATATGCGGATCTCAATGGATATACCTTTTTAGTTGATCTGCATAAAGGTCTTTCTGGTCTGGGTATCAGTCTTGCCGGCAACAGAGACCGCACCAAAATGAGTGTTTTTGTATGTGGTCTTCATCCTAAAGGAAGTGCTTATAAAGACGGAAGAATACAAATAGGAGACGAGATTCTTGAGGTTTTCCCTCATTTATTGCCTATTATTAATCTTTTTAAAATTGATTTTTGTTTTCAGGTGAACGGAATCGTAGTTCAGGGTCGGTGTCATTTAAACGCGTCGGCAATCATTAAAAGCTTGATTGGACCCATTTATAAAATTATTGTTCTCAGGTCTGCAATCAAAACAAATCAATATATTATATATTATGTTATTGGATATTATTGTTTTCAGAAGAGATGGTGCCTTGAATGAAATGGCAGTTAAGCCACTCACTCAGTTTCCCGTCCATTTAGAGGATGACATAATTGAAGAAAAATATAGCAAATATAAAGGCGTCCGAACTATTACTGTTAGAAAAGTGTGTCCTTTATTTCAAACACAATTTAATTTTCTAATTATCTCTTATTATGATTAGAGTCCCCATGGATTAGGAATTATGATAATTGAAGGAAAGCACTCAGAACTGGGTCGTGGAGTGTTCGTGTCTGACATACAAGAAGGCAGTCCCGCAGAATTGGCAGGACTTAGTGTCGGAGATATGATATTATGCGTCAATTTAATGGATTTGATTGGAGCCGATTACGAAACGGTTCGCATATTTTTTTATTTAAATTTTTAACAAATTATAATCTTATTAAACGAAAGGCCGCCTCAGCCTTGAAGAATGCCGAGGGTTTACTCACACTTGTTGTTGCAAAGCCCACAAAAACAAGTCTTCAAGAAATGATTGTTGAGACCGAATCTCCAGATGCTGTTCCTTGCGGTGAAACTAAGAAAGAATTGAGTGAGTGATTGCTTTATAACGCTTTAAGCTTTCAAATGATTGAGTGGCCATCAGTTGGACACTCATCTCATGTTAGACTTTCACCGTATTATCAATTATATTGTGTCTGTTCTACGTTTGAAATGATTGAGGCATTTATTCATAAAATCGGAGAACATATTGAGATGAAATCTATTCCGTTTACTATTAATTTCAAATATAATCGAATTGAAAGATGTTTTGCCTCTAATTTTATTCAATCATTTCATTCACATAACTATTGATTGCCTTCAGATTTAATTAAACTTATTTGTCATAAATGAACCAAATATTGATAAAACGGTAATCAAGTCTCGATTCACTTAATTGTCACTTAATCTTGCATGTGCATTCCCCATACACATTGATAGACTAGTAACTAGTTAATTCTGAGCTGAAATTCATGAAATTTATGTCCAAAGTATTCTACAGTTTATTTTTTACTCTTTGGGTTATTTTAAGCTTCGATTGAATAAAAAATGTTTATTTTAGTTTTGATCGCTATTTCATTAAGTATATTAATAATCTATTACTTTTCTCTTCTCCAAGGTTTGCCAAGAGGCATTTCCTGAAAACCTTGAACTCTAAAGAGTGCCCTACCCTACCAATTTTGTCGATTAAACTGGATTTAAATTATATCCATGTCAATTTGATCCGCTCTTGTATTCCCCTAGATAAAATGTTTAAAAAAATCTCTCTTTGTATCAGCCCTTTGATGAACCCTGGCCTTTTCTGAGCGAGCAAAGGTTATAGTCTATAACATATATAATTTGAATAAATTTGTTGCAATAATTTAAAACAAAGAAAAAACAAATTAAATATTAAAGAATTGTTTAGAATTTATAATGAAATCATTGAGAGAATAATAGGAATAAAAATCCCATTCTGATGGAGTTTGCTTATTTTTAGATCTGGTTGACAACTCAAAGCAAACTGAGAGAGAATTAGCCAAGAAACAAAATTTACCAGATTGCATATATTGCAGAGAAATTCTTGCAGAAAAATCACCGCAAACTTAGAATTGTGAGACAAATTATAGCCACAAAAGACATCACTTTATTATCGCAATTTGAATCAATAATAAATATGTGGATTGATACCAAGGCTTATCTTAGATAATAGCTATCCTAGATCAAATGTGCATCTTTTGCATTCTTGAGAATAAAATTGATTTCACCCAAATAAAAATTTTAATCTTAGCTTAAATAACCTTAAAAATAGGTTATCTGAGTCTCAAAACCAAACTTTAATTTGAATATTATTCTCAATATTATTGATTTGATATTTTGTCGACTAATGTAAGCCATGATTTGCGGCTCATTATTAGTATAATTGGTGGCAATAAATAGATATTTAAATGTAACTAATCTTAAATTACCTGAAATAAAGTTGCTTTCAATTGAATGAATCTCAAAGTGATGATTTACAAGTTGTACAAGATACATTTACATTATAGTGAGAATATTCTACTATTTCGTTTAGGATTAAATGTGGAAAGGCTTCAAGTTAAACTGCTTTTAAGAGTCGATTCAATGTTTTGGTGTTAGCTATAGACAATTGAAAGATCAGTTTTTGTTGACTTTTAGAATCTATAGAATAATGTTGATAGATCAGTTGATCCATTGATAGGAGTCAATGTTTGATTGCTTTTTGTTGAACAGAACTGATTGACAGCGAACATAATATGCTCTTTCATTGCAGATGCAGGCCCCAGTGCAACCCCCAGTGCACCTCCACCTACACTTCCCAAACCACAAATTGCGCACAAATCAATGCACGGCCCGATTCGGACATCAACTGCTACGAACGGCTCCCTATCCCGGGCTAATCAGAAAACAATTCCAGCACACATTCCCAAACCTCAGACATATAAATCACATTTAGTTTCTTCTAATTTGGTTTCGGGAATAACGAGTTCAACAAACCATTCTTTTTTCACTTCTGGAAAAGAGCCGTCAGACCCACACCATAATGATCTCAAGACTTGTGAAGTAAAAGGTGGTCACCAAACCACTATCGAAATCGTTAAGGAAAAACTCGGGTTAGGACTCAGTATTGTTGGCGGTTCCGACACACCTCTGGTTCGTAAAAATGTTTTCATTACTGAAATGAGTGACCTTTTAGTCAATTGTCTTAAATATATATACAATCAACTAAAAAGCCAATTGACAATAAGAAAATCTTGATAACTTTTGAATGGGTCAATCGATTTTCAAAATTTTCCACCAAAATGTAGCTGGATAATATATAATTTTGGGACATAAAAAATAAATTCAAAAACTATCAAATATATATTCAATTTTCTTCGTAAATGAAAGTTATGACTCGTACGCTCAAAGATTACATTGCTTGAATTCAGTCACTGCAAAGCCTGACAGTGAGCCGAATGCAAAACTCCATAGCAAGGAGTCTAATAGTGCCTTCTCACATAGGATTTTGAAACGAGCTTGCCAATCCAAGTCGCTTGAAAATCCTAATGAGAACAGTTAAGCACACTTAAATGTGAATCAATCCAAGCGGCTTCAAAAACCCTTCTTGAGTGCCATTACTCTCTAATGAGAACACTGAAGCGGCTTAAAGCTTAATCATTGATATTTGTTTTGTTTGTTTATGTACAATTTACAATTCTTCATAAAATTATATTTGAAGCTTAAATGGGAACACAAACTGAAGTGGCTTGGATTGACAAGCGGGTTTGAAAATCTTATATGAGAACGCGATATAAAGATCTGTTGCAATCGGTTTATCAGGATTTTCTTATTACCAATAGAGCGCAGTTATTATCCATGAAGTCTATCCGGACGGTGCGGCAGCACTTGACGGACGATTACGACCTGGAGATCAAATATTAGATGTTAATGGCGAAGATCTTCGGGATGCGCCTCACGAAAGAGCTATCGCTGCTCTCAGACAAACGCCTCCAGTGATCAAACTTACCGTTTTCAGGGAGAATACAGAAACACTCGAAGAAGACATCATTGATATCATTGAAATAGATTTATTCAAAAAGTCCGGAAGAGGTCTTGGATTGAGTATTGTGGGCAGAAAAAATGGTTCCGGAGTTTTCATTTCAGAAGTAGTAAAGGGTGGTATCGCTGAGTCAGACTCAAGGCTTATGGTTGGCGACCAAATACTTGAAGTCAATGGTCAGGACTTACAAAATGCTACTCAAGAATATGCGGCGGCTATTCTCAAAGTAAACCTCTCATGACTTCAAGCATTTTCACAATTTCTCAATTATTTCAGACAACGATAGGAAAAATTCATTTGAAAATGGGTCGTCTGAAAGCCGGTTGCCGTCACTCGAACTCAGAAAATTTGTCGACTTCCAAATCAGATGAAATGTCAACTGACGAGTAAGTCCTCCCACTCCTCCCACTCCTTCCATTCTTTTTTTAATTATTTCTATTCTTATAATTGATTTTAAATTTCTTTCATTCGCTGCAAATAAGACGATATTAAATGAGGTCAGAAAATAATTTCATAATCAATTGTTGTTATGAGTGCATCTACTTTGACCTTACTCATCCACTAGCTCACGAAAGAAGTCTCTCTAAATAAATTATCATGAAATTCTTAAAACAGATATTCAGCCCTTAAATTTAATTATTTCTAATTTCTGCATGATCATCAATCTATTTTTTCAATTAGAAGTTTCGAATGAGGAGTTGGAAATAAAATTTATAACTTGATAGATTGTTAGAACTTAGAGAGGCTTATTGTAAATAAAAAAATATGCTAACCAATATATTTATGAAATTAATAATTATAGGCCTTTACAACAAAAACAAATAATTCTTGAGCGCGGATCAGACGGACTTGGCTTCAGTATTGTGGGCGGATATGGTAGTGCACATGGAGATCTGCCTATTTATGTGAAGAATGTTTTCGAAAAGGGCGCCGCCGCTCAAGACGGGGGACTACAGAGGGGTGATCTCATCGTTTCCGTTAATGACACTACTCTCGAGGGCCTAACTCACGAGGAAGCCGTAGAAGTGTTGAAAAGCGTTAGCGGATCTGTAAATCTGATTGTTTTGACCAATTGATCCAATTGTTGACAATTCACTTAATCTAATGTTATCTCTGATTAGTTGTGAGAAAGCTTTCAATTCTTGTAAAATATGTAAAGTTATGCCTCTTTTGCCTTAAAGTTTAGGTAATATCTTCGATAATAAATTATTGTTAATTAAAAATCATTTCAATCCTTTCAAACATTAAACACAATTTATTCCATCGTTAATAACAAATAGAAATTTATCACAATTTATCATCAGTTGCAAAATATCAACTAGCCAATTTTCAACTAATTCATCCTATAATTGCAGAGCTTTCACAATCAATATTAGTAACCATCTGTTAAGGAGTGACATAATTGCAATTATAAATCAATTTGAACACAAATGAGACAATTACAAGTTTGACCAATATGCTTGTTCAAAGAATTAATAGATGTGAGTACAATATTCAATTCTAATTCAGCACAAATCAGACTAAATTTTTCCATAAAAATACATTGAATCACATGAAATGAGTTTCAAAGGAATGCTCTAATAAAAAATACAAGTTCAAAACACTCAAAACTCAGTGTAATAGACCTAGATATTATTGTCTCCTCAACAAGAACTAAGTGCATAAAATTATAATACAGAGAAAAATGTATATACAGTGTAGTTCATGTCCAGTTCCATTCTTATGAAGAACCAGACATTTTTATTTGTATGAGAATTCCGTTTCTATGAACCTATATCATTATCTCTCTCCCATTCATTTAATGTATAACAAGATCCAATTATATGAACCAATTTTCTCAACAGACCAGGTTCATAAAAATGGAACTAGACTATAGTTTTGTTTTATACAGCTTTATTGCATGTGTATTTGCTGTGTTTTTGATCCAAACGTTTGAAATTTCAAATGATTTGAAAACTTTTTATAATTGGAATAATTAGCAAGTTAATTTTTCAAATCGATCAGTTCTTTGATGAAGTCTTTTCTTTCTGAAGGTTTGAGCGAAAAATACTTCTTTTGTAATTCGCTATACTTTTTGGTAACGGGAATGACATCTCTATACTCCCAGTTCTTCCAAAAGGAGTTGAATTTGATGAGCAATTCTTCTTTTTCTTCTTCACTCGTTATCACATCTTTGGGTAGTTTTTGTTTGATTGTATCTGTCGTCAAATCGGTGAATACGAGGACAGCTCTGAGAGCAAACCATCCGCCAAATACAGGATGAATGCAAACCCCTAACTGTTTGTTACAATTATCCATCAAATCTGATTTATAATAAAAGGCGGCGCCGGAGACATGCGCTGCAGTTTGTATTAAGACTCGGGGCCTTTTGTTGGGCAATATCTCAAAATCATGGATCACTTGAACCGACACTTCAGACAAATTCTATTCAAACAAATGGATTACAAAAGTTTATAAACTTATGAGAATTAATACCGATTTGATTCGATTTAAGTGATATCTCATACACGAGTCGATTGGATCAGTAGTTGACTCCGAATCTGACCATTGCTTCTGTAGGTATGGAATGAATGTCTTTTCAAACATATCCGGAGTACTTAATATCACAAATGCAATGCAGTCGTCATCGAACTGAAGCCGGAATTTCTCGCAAACCTTACTATTATACCATTGAATCTATAAATTTACTCCAATTAGATTATAATTAAGCATTCATTTCAAGGTAACAATACTTTGAAGGCATAGTTTTCTAAACCAAGTGGAGACAACTGATCGGACAATTGCTTTGAAAGACTTTCAAATTGATAGCAAGATAATCTTTTTAAATTCATGTCCACAATATTGTCTAACCTTTTGATATTTAAAAAAAAATCTTAAAATTGGAGCAAAAATTGCTTTTAATATGAGTTTTGGAAAATACCCACAAAATGTGAACAAAATATAAGGAAAAAACAATTCATATTTGATGTCATTTTTGAAGTTAAAGTCCAAAAGTGTTGAAATTGAAGATTACTATAAAAACAATTGCGAATAGAGTTTAGCAGAGTTTGCGTCAAACGAATGACTGAATGAAAGCGTGTTTTTGTTTTTATTGCTTTGCATTCAAAACAAATGTCAAAACGAATAATAAGTCGATGTCTTAAATATGGATTTTCTTCCACTTTTAATACGTGTCTCAAAACAGGACACAATACATACCCCCAAAGCCTGTCCACAGTCCTGTCCAGTAGTCGACTATTGCAGATGAGTTCAAAAGTATGGACAAATGATGTGTGCTTGCACGAACACAACAAATACATTGATTCGCAATTTCAAATACTTTTGAGTGACACCAAATATGAACAACTTAAAAGTAGCATGTTCAAGGCCACCACTCATCACAAGGAAGTGCTTCTTGTAATGCCTCGACAGAAATGGGGCAAAAAACAAATGGATGTCAATTATGCCAAACACTTAATGTCTGAAACCGTTTGTTTGATAAACACTTTACCGAATATGAAAGTTATTGATTTGCTTATGATATCGACTCTGGATGTGACCAAAAAACAACTGTTCGGTTGCGGCAACTTTCAGATCTTAAAGCAAAGAGTCGTTTCTAATCCTCGAATAAATGGAGTGGTCTTCTCATTAGATATGTTGAATGCCGTCCAAATCGCACACTTGGAATCACAATTAGGAGTTGACGTAGGTCATATTCAGGGATTGCCAAGGGCCATTTTTACAAATCTTGCACTTAGAAAAGGGTCCTTACACTATACAATTTTTTCTAAAATATGTATTCAGGGCAGTTTAAATTGGATTTATGCGAAACAGCTAATTTAGAACCTTGGCTATCTCTGGTTACCCATCAAATCTATTGCTAATTTGTAGTGAATTTGTTAGATTTACGACAGATATTCAATAGTTTTGGATATATTCAGATCTCAGGCCAATAGCAAAGAATCTAAACTACAGATATGTTTGGCTGAAATCCCATACATTCGCAATAATCTGAAAGCTCTGGAAAGAAGCGGAAGCACCCGACAGACCAACATTTTGCGAGATATCGGAGGTTTTGGTCAGACATGGATTGAGACCCGAAAAACACTTTTAAATGAAAGAGAAATCAAATTAAAGAAACTCTTAAATAAAATTGAATCGAATCGACATATTCTTAGAATTAATAGAGAGAGGAAGCAGTTGCCTATTATTGCTGTTGTGGGTTATACCAATTCAGGGAAGACCTCACTTATTAAAGCACTAACAGATGACCAAAGATTAGTTCCGAGAAATCAATTATTTGCGACATTAAATGTGACGGTTCACGCGGGAAGACTACCCTCCGGTTTGAAAGTGTTATACACCGACACTATTGGCTTCATATCTGACATTCCAATCGATTTAATTCATTCATTTCGGTCTACACTGAGTGAGATCTGTTCCGCTGACCTAATTGTCCACGTTTTAGATGTGAGTCATCCCAATTACCGATTGCAGGAACAAACAGTTCACAGAACATTAGATGACATCCAAGTTCCACAAAAACTTAAGGACAGTATAATAGAAGTGTGGAATAAAACAGATTTAGTCAATGATATGAAGTCACTTCCAACCGACAAACTGTTAATTTCTGCCACTAAGAGGACAGGTCTTAGAGAGCTTTTAGTCAAAATGGAAGAATCGATTATCTCTAAAACGGGAAGACTTGAGAAAGTGTTTCGGTGAGTCTCTCAATCAAATTCAGATTAATTACAAATTTAATAATTTATTTAAAACCAGTGTATCGAATGGTGGGCCTCAATATCAATGGCTTTACAAAAATTCTACGATACGTGAGTGTAGTGTTGATCCAAAAGATAATAATTTCTTAATAATCAAAATTTATATAACGATAGAAATGTTTGAAAAATTTAAGCATTCATTTGATGAGAACTTTACTCAAATTGATTGTTAATTATAAAATTTATGGCACTTTTGATAAATTGAGAGATAAGTGTTTGTTGTCATCAACTCTTATGCTTTTGATGTCTGTTATTATCGCTTTCATGTGATCGACTCAAAGACCTGTGTCTGCAAACATACAATTAATTCATTTATTAATCACTAATCATTATTACAAACCGTTTTCTTCTGTGTTTTTTACCGATGCTCTCCTGTCCGGAATCATTATCCAATTCATTACCAGAACTCGAACAACACTCTGAGTCGGAACTGGAACTGCTTGAGCTATCACTAGAGCTGTCGGAAGCAACGCCTGTATCTTGAGTTAAGTCGACCATATCGGCCACAGCCCCCAGTTCTGGAAGTTTTTCTTTCAGGACTGACAGCCATTTTCGGGACAGTTTGGGTCTTCCTCTGACTGTCTTATGCCAAACAATTGGAAAATTAGTAAAACTGCAAAAATTTTGTGTCACAGCTATAGTGTCGGACAGATTGATAACGACGTGCCACCATCCACCAGGAACAAATACTGTTTCGCCGCGCTTTTGCAGAATTTCCAAAGGCTTATATTCTTGGGGCCATTCGGGTGATTGTGTTTTAGGATATATCACATTAAACCAAGTGATGGCTTCATCTGTTTGTTTGCCGCCTTCTGTAGGCTTGACTCGAATCAAATGACGCGGAGTAGTTGTAGGGAAGAGACACCACCGCTTATAGCCAACTAACAACGAATTCCAAGCACTTGTACCCAACGGATCGATGTGTATGCCAGTGCCAGATCGTGGCGGACCCATAACGAACCAACGATATGGGGGTCTTTTCTCTTCGCCGGCGAATTGGAATAAATCGTCGCTGAAATAGTCGGGAATGGAATAGTCGTCTAACAGTTTCTTTTTTCGGGAGTGCTTTCAATGATAACAATAATTGAAAACATTTGTCTAATCAACTCTTTGATGGATTACTTCTCCATAATTGCTGTCAAATATATAGAGAGGACTGTCGTCTGTGTTGTTATGCATATAATATACAAAGTATTTCATTTTGAGTTTCACAGAATATCCCTCATTATCTTCACCGCATTTAAACTTTTGGTTTCTATATTTTTTGGATAATCTCTAATCGGATCCCAAATCAAAAACTTGAGTTAAGCTTCAGATCAATTGCTTCGAAAACATACCGAAAGTGTCCACTTATGAGATGCTTTCCAATTGTCACATAAACCCGTTATAACGACCGGTCGATACAACTTTTCATACTTTTCCACGAACTGTTCGGGTCTGACCTCATTGCCGTCAATTCGCTCCACATTATCAACAAATGATTCGGGGCTTAGATTAAAGGTGTGGCAGTAGTTGTTGGCTGACCAAGATCTACATTCGCATAACTCTAATGCAATTTCAATACATTTTTTATTTGATTCTTTATTTGTTTATAAAATTGGTCACAAACCGGGTCTGGCTTTGAGTTTTGCGTCAATAATCTTACGTTTAGCCCTTTCCTCAAATTCCTCAAAGTTTTCGTTGTCTTCCATTAAATCAAATGAATAATAAACTAATGCTTTAAATAATTGAAATCAAATAACTTAAATGTCTTTTTATTTCCTAATATTTTTGTAAACACGTATCGCATAACCTGTTTATTAGACAAACATTCCTCACAAATGACGGCATCTTCTCATAAGTTGAGCCCTCATTTTCAAATAGATTCTCCAAATCATTTCTACTGATATTGATTTAAACATTGCATATATGTAGAAATGATCAAGCTTAGATTTTATTATAGCATTTGATTCAGCACATAATCGATATTCCTTAAAAAATTGAATTAAACTAACATTTTATAAAAGGCGTTAAATGAACGTTACTTTTGTTGGATGTCTTAACAAAACGAGTGAACAATTGATTAAAATTATGAACTGTTAGGCATTTAATTGTTAGCAAATTAATTGACTTCAATCAAAATGAATAATAGCACACACCTTTGAAAAAGAACAGGATGATCATTTGAAAGCTCACATGCAATTAAATTGGGATCGATGGACAACGTGTGGTATTTCGGTAATTTGTTGGCTATTTTGTTGCGGTGGACAACAGGACAGCACTCATATTCTGGTCAATCAAGTCCTCCACTGTATGGCGATTATGAGGCGCAGAGACATTGGATGGAAGTAACGGTTAATATAGAGCCCAATGAGTGGTATACAAACAGTTCAAACAATGAGCTCGAGTACTGGGGATTGGATTACCCGCCACTCACTGCATATCACAGCTATTTTAACGCCAAAATGTAATTCAAATCATATTTTAATCGTTTTAATCATATTTTAATTAAAATGATTTGCTTATAAAGCGCTCAATATTTGAACCCTCTTTGGGTGGAACTCCACAAATCGAGAGGCTTTGAAGGCTATTATCACAAACTTTTCATGCGTTCGACCGGTAATTGACTTCGAGTTTAAAATTGAAAATTAATGAGTATTTGTTGACTTTATTCAGTATTATTCGTCGATATATTCATATATTTTACAGCAATTTATAACTATTGGTCGATATCTTTGAGTCCAATCAAACGACGCGACAAAGCAGTCAATTGCATAATATGTCTGATAAATCCGGCGCTAATTCTCATAGATTACGGACACTTCCAGTCAGTCATCAATTATTAAGTTTCAACATTTTATTTGAATTTGTTTTTAGATATAATTGCGTTTCTTTGGGACTCTTTATTTGGACACTAAATTGCTTAATGAGAGAAGAGGACGTATTGGCGTCAGTCCTCTTCACTTTAGCCCTAAATTATAAGCAAATGACTCTCTATTACTCTTTTCCCATATTTTGGTATTTATTGAGTCGTTGTTGGCGTCAAAACAGTTTTTTCGAGTCATTTATCAAATTAATGTCGATATCAACGGCTGTTATCCTAACGTTTGCCGTTTTATGGCTGCCATATATTCATAGTTTAGAATCTATTCTTCAAGTTTTGCATCGAATTTTCCCCATTTCCAGAGGAATATATGAGGTTTGCTTTCAATCCATTGATTGAGTATTCAAATAATTTGAAATTACGATTAAAGGACAAAGTGGCAAACATTTGGTTCTCTTTATCTGTCATAATAAAGATTAAGAATTATTTCTCTGACACAAGTCTCGCAAAAATGAGGTATTTTTTCATTTATTCAAATTTGAAGATTTGTCTAAAATTTTGTACTGTTTTGCAGCGCTTTCTTCACAGTTATAGCGCTCATACCCTCGTCAATTAGGTTGTTTAGAAGTCCAACCATAATGAATCTTAAATATGCCTTGGTACTGTTGTTACTCAACTTTTAATATATTAATAATAAGTGAATTGCATTTTAGATAAATTCGTCGCTTATATTCTTTTTGCTTTCATTTCAAGTCCACGAAAAGACAATTTTAATGGTTGCCATGTAAGTCCCATTATCTAAATATATCATAACTTCATATACTCATTATTTTAGACCTGTTATGCTTGTGATGGACAGACACCCACTCTCTTGTCTTTGGTTTGTCGTCATTTCAACTTTGAGGTCAAACAGTTTGTGATTATGATTTGTTATGATTTTTTATTTGTATGCAATGATGAGAAATGCAGGGGTACTGAAAACAGTTGTAATGATACTCGACTTCAAGCTGTGCTCGAAGTTCGATAATATGCAGAAACTGATTGAAAGCTTTTTGAGAACAAAATGATCTTTAACCATTGATTTTAATGAGATATTTCTATTATAGTTTACAACCACTACTAATAAAGGATGGCTTAATGATGCCATACTTCGCACTCATCATATTTTTCATTGCGGTTTTTGCCAACGCTTTCGGTGACATTGAATTGTGGAGTCCTATCACTTGGAGAGAAAAAGTGATCGCCTTTAGTGTAAATGACATCTTTCTATTCAAATGTATATTTGAAACTCTGTTCCGTTCTTATAGTTCTTCTCTTCGATGGCGGGAAGTCTGGTATTAAGCGTAATCTCCTTAGTAGTTCCGGCACCGACTCGTTATCCTGATATTCACGCTGTACTCAACTGTTTATACAGTTGTACACATTTTATTATATTCGTGGTACACTTCCATAGATTGCAATTCGAAACGTCCAAGATTACGATCACTTATCCAAAAGCTTCTAATTTTACAAAAATAAAAAACAAACGAAAAATCTTCTAATATTCGATGGTTTGAATAGTTTGTGAATATTAGACATTTGATTACAATTATGAGCTTAACATTCGCTGTTTAAATGAGTTTGAATCTAGTTTTGAGTCAAAAGATGCCATCAATGCTTCAAATGATTTTATCTAACATTTCAATCACTCATAGAAAGAGCATTGATTACAATTAAACAAAACATTAATAACTGATAATTTCAAAGGCAATTAATTTGTTGGACTTTTAATGATTATGCAGTTTATATGTGATAAGACTTAATAAGTATTTTAAAACTAGTCTAAAAAGCAATCAAATGTGCCTTTAATTCAATTGTAATATGATTTGAACATTAAAATTAAGTTTGAATTCTATAATCATTTTTGAAGATAAATTTGAACTAAATTTTCAATTCTTTTACTTCGATTCACTGTTTGTATATATTTAACGGTTTGGTTGACGTCAAACAAAAGCGATTCTGAAAACAAATAAAATAAAGAACTTTGAGGCAAAGAAACGAAAATTTACCACTTATTTGATCACTTGATTCACAATAAATAAAAAGAGTCAGAACTGGAATAATAATATTTTCATTCGACATATTTTTTGCCATCAATTTGTGAATTTTGTCCAAAACATTATTGTTAAAGATTTTGTGCTTATTTTTCGTATCTAATCATCAAGATTCAAAAATTATTGATCAGTAAAATAACTGCATTGAATACTATGAATACCTGTGCACAGATTGCAGAGACCCTTTATCGCCAATTCTTTCAATTTTTGGTCATTTTGATTGAGACAATCCAATAGTAATGGGATTGCATTCAATTTGTTGAGTGCCTCCCAATTGATTGGATTGTAGGCAAAACTCGAGATATTAGCCAATACTTGTCTCTTGGCTTCTGAGACGAAATTTAAGAAATGTATAAATTAATGAAATCATATTCTATTACCCCTCGAATTCGTAACATTCAATTCGTGAATCAATTTTTGCAAATAATCGAAGCGTTCGAAAGCAGAATATCTTCGAGACATCACTGAATCGTCCAATTTGTACAAAAAGGCTCTTTATTCTTATCAGATGCTAAATATTATTAAAAAAAATTAGGTTAACATTAAAATTAAGCATGATCAACTATACTAGACCAATTAGCTTATTTTAATTGAATTTAATAATTATATAAAAAGAATCAAAGACCGAATCAAAGAAAATTTATAGTCCAAACAATTTTAAACAACATACATTAAAAAAATAATAAATTTGGACACAAATCAATGATTTGCAGATTTTGTTTGAGAAAATTAACTTTCATTGAGGATAATTAGACTCTAGCTCAATTAAGACGCCAAATGCTCCTCATATAAATAATTTCGGGACATAATAACTATGAATCAGTCTTTGGGGTAATTTCTTTAGTCGTTTCTTATAGCAAAGACATTAAGAAAAAGAGTGTTTTCGAGGACTTGTCTAATGATACTATTAATAGTGTTTTCATTAGTTTGTGGACCGGCAGGTGAAACATGACTGCTGTTCCACTAACAAAACAACCTGAGGCAAAGAGTTGCCAATTCAAAGAACAAAAATGTAATCAAATTTTAGGGATATGCAAAGGGAAGGGAACACATATTCTTCTTAACACATATTGTTTTCCAAAATCAGAAATATCTTAGTAATTCCAATTTGTTTGCACCAGCTCAACTTTTCTGATACTAACTTTCAGCCCTAGATTATTAGTGTAATAGGCAGAGGCAACAAAAGATTGATCCATCGATTCATCGAAGCAATAAAAAGTTTAATGTCAAATAAGTTGAAACTTTAGTTATTCATTCATAAATTATATGACTCATTAAGTTATTTGTTTGTTTGAAACTTTCATCATTAATATAAAACTTTTTGTTTTACTACATTTGGTAGTATTTATATGAAAGTGAGTTATATACAGGTTAGCAAGTATACAACTACAACAGTGTACTTCGATTCATTCAATATGTTTTAAGCCTAGACACTATTTTGGTACTCTTGTTAATACTGGGTTTAAGATTCTGGCAATAGACTATTATAAATCGTGAACATACCAAAGAAGACAGAGTTGATATAATAAAGAAAAGAATGACTCCGTTTATATATTAAGAGCCTTTTGTAATTAGAAGAGATATAAGTGATACAAATCAAAGTTATAGCAATTCACTCATTCTTTGATTTATGAATTTGGTGTCATTTAAATAACATATCAGTAATTTTATGACAAATTAATAGAACACATTCTTTTATAGACACTCATTAGAGCTGGTATCACACAACCATGGACAGATAACCATAATATACCACTAATCAGAAAATTATTTGCTCGAAAATCTGTTAAATGTGTCTATCATTTGAGAATTTAGATCTCTCTCCATTAAAACTAATAATTTAAATAGTTTCTAATAAATGCTAATCATATTGAAGATAAAGCAAGCAATATTAAAAAGTCAACTCGTATTCAGTATTTAGTTATTTAACCTAGAGAGCATTCTTTTATCTTTGCCTAGGAGCTCAAATTTTAAAAAAGAGAAATCGAGACAAATCTAATTTAGAAGTTCTAATTAAAATCTTCTGATACATTTCAGTCAAATTAGTTTATAAATGAACTAGAGTAAATATTGTTGAATAATAATGGGGTCAAAAGTGTAAAATACCAGCACTAAAAAGAGACGTCTTTAGAAAGAAAAAGAAAAATATCTTTTCAATAGCGGTTCGAAACGAATGAATATTTTGGGATAAAAAAGTGAATCGTCCGTTGGATGGGCCGATGGGCTGAGATGTTTGTGACCCAAAAACTTCCTTTTGCTAACCTTTCGCTTGTTTATCGAATTCTGCAATGAGTGAAAGTGGGTGCAGTACTGGTGCACCAGTGTGTGTGTATGTGTGTGTGTGTGTGTGTGTGCTTTGGCCTCAACTATTAGTCAGTGAGAAGTCTTATGGAAAGGCGCTCTCATGTCTCGAAACTTGGATGAAATTTAGAATTATATGAAATTTAAATAAGAAATAATAATTTTGTTCGATTATAACATAAATTTTAAAAAAGTCCCACTAATTAAAATTTGAAATTTAATTTTCTTAGGGAAGTGACTAAGATTGGTTATGCCATTATCTTAAATGGTATCGAGTTTAAAAATTAATAATAATGTACATTATAAATATACTCTTGGTTTGAAATAATTAATTATATATATAAAAATAATTTTCGTCGTCGTGTCCACACCATTGTTGTAGGATTTTTCAATTTTTTCAACTTTCAGGTTTTTAAAGTCTTATTCTTC
>JAQGCS010000505.1:0-21820 GCA_034702105.1 Fuscozetes fuscipes
CTCTATCTCTCTCTCTCTCTCTCTCTCCCTCCCTCCTCTCCCTCCCTCCTCTCCCTCCCTCTCCTTCACTCTCCTTAAATAGAAACACATGACGTGTTTGTATGAGAGAAACAAACAAACATTTACTTTAGTTTCATTGTCTCTAAAGCCAGTGCTTTGAACACCATATCAAACAACACAAACAAAGTGTAAAAAGTTTTTTGAGTCTCACTTTTCACTATTTTATATATGAAGTGAGAATTTTGTGCTAAATATAAGATTTCAATTTTTTCTCTAAAATATAGAATGAATTCATTTCACAGATAGTTGTCTAACACTTCTATATTGTATTTAAATTCATTTATTCAAAAGAATTGTCTGAGAATTCAAATTCTCTGCTCTTTCTCTTATTTTTATCCTTTATTTTATTTTTTGTATATTCAATACTTTGCTGAACAAAGTCTTTCGTTTCATATATTTGTTTGAATTTGTAAAATAAGAATAAATGTTTTGCTATTATGTGTTAGGTTTCACCTATTTTGCTATTTTTCTTCTCTAAAATCTCAATCCTCAGCACTGAGTTTGTAATGCATTGCATGCCTTCTATGAATCTCAAAATCATGAGTCAATTCTTCAGCACTTTATTTGTTTTTAACACAATTCTTAACTTTTTTTAAGGAATTTGTTTCTTTGAGAAACTTAAACAATTGTAACACAAGAATAATAGGCACAAAAAAAGAGACTCATTTCATGAGCCAAACAGTGTTTTCTCCTATTGTTTACTATTGAGTTGTCGTTAGATTGAATCCAATACTCAATACAGAAGTGCAGAGAATTTCATTCCTATTCTTTATTTTATTTCTTCTTTATATCTGACTTACAATTTCCTGTCACTCAGTCACTGACTAACAAACATAATAGTGTACTCTCTCTTATTCGCACCACTGTTCTGGGGGTTCCCAAGTGATCAAATCCATCCAAGTTTGGTGGATATCTATTCCTCGGGGCTTTCATATGTATTTGACAACAATTATGGTGGTATTTCAATGAATAATTTTCCGCAAAGAAGGACACAACTGAACTCTGACCCGATTGGTGATCCCTCTCACTTTTCTGTTTACACAAGTTTTTCACTGCTACTAAAATAAATAAATGCAAATTTTTCTCATCTCTTCTGAAACACGGCTTTTGTCACAAAAAATCATATATAAAATGCAAAATTCATGTCCTTCTGTATGGCTTTCCATCGCATCAAACTTTGAAAAAATATTTATATTGTTTCCGAACACTATTGGCTCGTATTTTGAATCCATCAACTTTTAACATACTCTTTGCATTGAAATAAAGTTGATCAAACAAACAGAGGCAAACCATTCTCAAATGAACTGCGTGCTCTTGGTCTTTATAATCATAGGAATATTGTTTATATATTCAAAGAGCGTTTGACTGAAAACGTTTTTCTTTCTCTGCATTTGATTTCTTTTGCACTGAATATCAAACATTGACTTAAAATAAATGCAGAATAGACTCAAAATTTGCATTCTGTATATTCATGTGCCACTGTTCTCGCTCTTCGTTCAAGTAATTGATGGTCGAGTAGGTATGGGCTGTTGGTGAGGGTCTATCAAATTTTGTTTCAATATATGGACTTTCAATAGTGAAGAATAATGTGGAGGATTGAGTTCTATTCTACTCTTTAAAAATGTGACGTAACTCAAGAAATAGGGATTTATTGTGATTTTTGCTTTTCTCTGCCTCTAATGTATACTGTATTTCATTTATTTTATTTTAGATTTTGTTGCTTTTATTTTCAATGCTATGAATAAAATATTGGCCAAATCACAGCCAGAATACAAGTCCCAGAATTGATAGCAAAAACAACACACGAACCCATTACTGGATTTATTGCATACCTTTGCTTCTAATGCTACTCATCTCTCGATAGGGGAATATAGAGAAAACATTTGCTATATCTGTGCTCTAATGTATCGAATATTTTCAATTTTCATATAAATATTCAATGCTTTTAGTCTTAGAATTATGTATAAATTTTTTTATCATTTCAAACGAAATCCAATATTAATCCAAATGTCACAGGTTATATTTATCTAGTTATTTCTATTTCATCATATAATTCGAAATAGGATTTTGTGTGAATTTTAAATGACATTTGTTTTGAGAATACATTAGTAAATAATTCAATTTAATCGAAGCAAACAATGATTTCTTTAGCAACGCTTCAAATATGAATTTTTGGTCTAAAATCCGATCCATTTGTTTGATGTTCAACACAAGCAAATGTGTTGCGAATAATGTGTGCCACGCATTTGGACACATAGTATAAGGCTGTGCTCTGGCGCTGAAAATTATCCAATTTCCGTATTCTTTTGTATTTCTTTCCATTTCTATTCTTCACTATTTTTCTCTATTCTATGCCTTTTGCTGTCTATATGTCTGTTATTTTCACTTATCTTTTATTTTATATTTTCTTTTCTTTCGTTTTTTATATTCTTTACTCACATTTTGCTGCTTTTCTTTTATTAGTTTCTATTGGATTGAATGTAAAGTAAATGTTTTTACTCCCAATTTCTAAACTCAATATTCAGTATTTAAATAACATTTTCTCTTATTCTCAAAACTTATGACAATTTTTCCGCATTTATGACAACCGTTAGTTTAGAATTCAATTTATGTTAAGATTTTTTTTTTCATAAATTTTCTTTACTTATATTTATTGAATTCGGATATTCGAGTAATAAAAATAAGGGATAAGTAGTGGGAAAGGCATTAAATCCAGTGAACAAATCTTTTTGACGCTTAAGAATTCAATAATTTTTTCCAAATAAGACTCAAAAAAAGTATATCTTTTGGTCTCCAAATCAAAGTTATTTTTTTGCGCTCATTATTCGTATTTGAATTACAAAAATAGTTTTGGCTCTCAATTCACATCTGAAAGGATGCGATAATTCAGACGAAAATTTTATTTTCTCTTATATTCTGTGCCATCAATACTAGTGTTCAAAAGATAACGAGAATATGGTAAAGAAAAATATTCGTATAGTTTTGTTCGTGTTTTGAGTTGAACTTTAAATTTAATCTAACGAATGATATTCACATATGAAATGAATTTCATTGAATGCTATTTCTATGAATACATAATTGAATTTATGTTTTCTTATCCGACATAACAGACAAATGGTTGAAAGTAATTGAAAATTTTCGCTCAAAATTATCTGTGTTTTGGCAAATACTGCAATTCCTATCAAAAGAATATTTGTTTCTCAATATTCTCATTTCTAATTTAATTTTATTTCTTAACCCAATTTAAAGCTCAAATTATAAGTCTTATGTACAGAATAAAGGCATGTTTTCAATAATACCGATAGAGTAGTCGACATCTGTTCTCCAATAGACTCATAACTCAATAATTAATATAAAAGTTGTGTTTTCCAAAACTGATTATCTAATAACACAATAGAAAAGTAGTGAAACTTTTCCTCTAGCCAAAAATGACTTTTCCATGTGCTCATAGCCTGAACCTCAGACCTGTGTTCTCATTAATGGTGGAAAACTACAAAAACGCTTGTCTTGAATGTGAGTCCCATTTCTCGTATAACTATACAACTAATTTGACGTCTCATTTATTCATTGGTTTGTCCACTAATGACTTGCTGTATATGTCGTTGTCATTGAGTATGAGTTCCCGATTTTTCAAATATCAGAAGAGAGAGAGAGAGAGAGAGAGAGAGAGAGAGAGAGAGAGAGAGAGAGAGAGAGAGAGACTACGGAACACAATAAGTACTGAACTCTGCTTTTATTTAATATTTTTGTTAACCGTTAGACTAACTTATATTATATGAGAAGAAAAATTGTTTCCACGCATTAATGATCTCTATTGTTATATAACTCCTCCGTTGCGTTCATTCATTTTACTGCTGGATAACAGTGTTCTGTGTCTCACTCATTGGGCTCTCCTGCCATACCATCAGTGGTGTAGTTATAACTACCAGAGCTTAATACCAAAACTGTCACAAACAGATGATTTGGAATAAAAAACAACATTTGAAAAGATATTTACAAACAGAGAGCGAGCTCAAAGATCTCAGTAGTTATTAAAACTGTGCACAACATGTAGTTTTCGCTATCAATTGCTTCATAATTATCAGAATACTTAGCTTTACTCGATTCAATTTTTTTCTGGTACTGCTGTAAAAGTTTTGTTCATTAGAATGAGTCTCAGTTTTCAAACACAGACTTCTTATTGAATATTCATTCGTTAGATTCTATTCATTTAAATTCTTTCATAAATATTTGTCGAGAATTTTGTTTCAAAATCATATTCATATGAATAATATATCTTTTATTCGAAACTTTTCAAAGAATGACTAAATTTAAATTTGAATGAAATATTTGAAACTATTTTAATTAGTTTAATATCTCTAAGCAATGAATTAAATTCCTTTTATTCTTATTCTAAACACAAAGTTTTGAAATAAATTATTAACAATTTTGTGTAGAATTTCATTCAAAACAAATGAGTAGACAAAACATGAATTTGCCATAAGTTTGACCACAATTTATATATTCAGGGTCTGTCTGTCCTCTCAAATAGCATATAAATCACGGACTAATATCCAAATTGCTCTTCACTGAAGAGTCAGTTCCAGTACGTGAGGCGTTTTCTGCTAGATATCAATGTCTGTCATAAGCATACCGCTATCCACACAAGACTTATGTCTGTCCCAAACCATAATTCATGTAATCTCTAAACCGATAGGCATTTGTTTGATTCCATATATTCTCTATAAGTCTTGTTTATTATAATAAAAAATATTTTCCCCTTCAAACTATGTGTTTGTTATTTGATCCAAGAATATACTTTTTTTTATCAATAAATGGGATCAGAATTTTATTTATCATAGTTTTGTGTTTCATTTCTGAAAATTTGTCTCATTTTTGATACAATAACAAAAAGATTTTATTGATTTTGTCATAACTTTCTCGAAATAAATTCTAGGAATTGATTTCTAAAGAGTTTTGATGGCATTTCAAAAATATATATTAAATTTTTGGAATATTTTTCATTGAATTTCATTTCAAACCTTTAAATACAGAGAAGTGTCGAATGAAAAGTATTTTGATATTTTTGTCCCTATTTTACTCTGGTTTCTATCGATTGTTCGCAAAAAATAGTTTTGTATCGATTTGTGTCTTAGGTTTCAATAAAAGTGAACCGAAAATTGTTTTGCATTTGAATGTAGTGTAAGACAAAGGCCGACAGCGCTGTATCTCTTATCGATGGATTGCCTTATATTCTAATGGTGTGGTTGTCTTCACAGCACTAGTATTGGTCTCTCAATTGTAAACATTTGTCACATATAAACATATCGTGTGATGTGTTTGTTGTATTTCCATCCAATTCATCCGTTTTTGCCTATTCTGAGCGATCACTTGAAGTGGATTTTCACTCAAACTTTTCTCTCATCTCTTCTTCCCTTCTCTTCTCTGTTGTGATGATTGAAGTGAAGAGAAGAGGCTTTTTGTTACACATATCGCAAGTGCTGTGTATTCCATGTCATATGCAGTGCACAGATATCTCACAACAATTCTTATCCTGTTTTCCTTTAATATGAAGAATATTTCTGAAATTCTTCTCCTCATTCGTCTCAATAATGTGGAGTAAAAACTTCAAAAATAATTTCTTATTTTTAAGTGTATTTTCTTCGCCAACACTTCAAATGTTTCGTTATTTCAGAGGAAATTCGTTTAAAAAAAATTTATCTTAAGTTATACTGAATGGCAAACACTTCTGAATTTGAAACAAAAATCAATTTTGTGTCAGCTCTTCCTCTTCTTCGGCTATTCCTCTGTAGAATCTATTCTTTGATCGGAGACTCTATTCTTATTATTTTATTATTCATTCTTTTCATTAACTCTTCTGATTATTCGGTTTTTCGTTTCATTTTTTCGATTTATATTCTCATGAATTAAACATTAAATTTGAGTTCATTTTGAAAGTGAAATTCAAAGCACTTATATTTTTGAATTTTGGTTTCAAAATATTTCTCTGCAATTCATTACTTTGAGTCGAAATTTCGTAAATAAACTGTTCATTTGTTCCATTATATTAGCATTTGTTTTATTGATTAAATTATACAAAAAATGATTAATAATTCTAAAACGAAATAAT
The DNA here is from genome assembly GCA_034702105.1 of Fuscozetes fuscipes. Taxonomy (NCBI): domain Eukaryota; kingdom Metazoa; phylum Arthropoda; class Arachnida; order Sarcoptiformes; family Ceratozetidae; genus Fuscozetes; species Fuscozetes fuscipes. Next base: position 6,170 of record JAQGCS010000505.1, read on the forward strand.
AAGAGTTAGTTCATCCAATTTATTCAAATAAGAAATTTGAATAAAAGCTAATAATTTTCTTTAATACTATTCTTATATTATTGTAGGAAAATGTTTTTTGAATAAAAAATATATTTTCCAATCGGTTATACACTCGACTAACGTTTCTTCGGAGAAAATTGAAAATTCCTTTTGATATTTGAGTTATGGACTGAAGAATCATAAATAGAATCACATTTTGCTATATTTGATAGCATTTCGCTCTCATCACTGCATAACTCTCTCGGCTCTAAGAATGAGGTCATTTTACTTGACTCTCAACAGTGTAGTGTTTGCCAGAAATTTCCATGTTTTTAGACATAAATTTAAATAAATATATTCATAGACTTTAGAAAAAGTAAAAAATATTTAATTTGATTTTTCTATACACTTATGAATTGATTCATATGAGATGAGAGAACACTTTTTTGGCTAAATATTTAATGACACATATATTTTACTTCCAGTTCTTTCTGTTTTTCCTTATTTTAATAAATAAATGCGAAAAACAAAATAAAACACAATATTGTGTCTAAAACAGTGTTGGAATGGAGTGAATGTATGTAAAGGATAGTTCATTAAATGTTAAATTTGAGGGAATATAAGACACTATAAGACTGGTTATCTATAAAATAGTGATTCTTTAGGAATGTATTATATTTTTTGTTGTTGTTCTGTTCGTCAGACAATATATGGCTCTCCCAATGAATTTATAGCATTAGTATTCAAAATTGATGAGATTGTAGTCCTATTTTTATGGCTTCTCTGCACAACACAACTAAACTGAACCCTAACTGTGCCCTCAACTCATTGAAGATGGAGAAGAAGAGTAATTCACTGATAACTTCATAGCATGAGATGCAATATTAAGTTTCCCAGTCGTATATAAGCCCTAAACTACTTGTGTTCTGATGCTGTCGACCCATAGCTGCAGTATATCTGTGAACCCCTCCATTCTGTCTATCGCTCTCTTAAGAAATGCTTCTTAATTGCAAAGCCATCTCCTCTCAGTCAATGGGGACGACCAGGCACTCAAATATTCATGAGCTTTGAATGCGTTTTTTCTGTTGCAAATTATCAAGTAGTAATTATTCCTTAATGTTCAACTTAATCAAACTCATTTCTACCTAGCTTGTTGTAAATTGTAATTAATCTCAATGTTACCATTGTCATCTAAATAATTGTGGTGTCTTAAAAAACTACTAGTGCGCTCTGGCATCGGATAGGCTTCGCTGCAAAATATAAAGAAATAGTGTTATGAATAATGTATTTGTATTTTGTGAGTCTTGCGATCCTTGCAATCCTTGTTAGCAAACAGTAATGGATTGCGAACTCCAATACAAACTGTTTCACAAACCTTTGGCACTCACTTTCTATCGCCTTTGCTATTCAATGCTATCCTCCCCCTCCTCTCTGAACTTGATATTAACCCGGAGTCAGGAGACTATGTTTTAAGTTGAGGAGTAAAAGCTGTAAATTCCTGCGGATATCTGAATGAGAACGGATTATATCCTCTTGCACACAACTGTTGTGAATATCTAATTATATTTTTCATTACATTCTGTGCTTTGACTCTTGAAATAAGACTAATTAATTCATTCTCTAATTCCATTCATTGCTGCCATGAATTGCCTTTTGATAGTTGATAGGACATTTTTGTTACAAAACATTTCCAACCAAAACATTAATAATATTCATTTCTCTTGAGTCCTAAATTTAGATACAATTCATAAAATCATTGTATCGACCTTTAACAAATAATTTTGGTCTTGGTCATTTTTATTAGTTTAATTGATTGTGAAATGCGTTTGGTTGCTATCAATTGGGAAAATATAAGTTGCCTTTAATTCTAAGATGATTTTCTCCCTTTTCATTAGTGTTTCTCTTCGGTTATATAAATCTTTAGTTCAAATCTGTTTTCAATCATTTGTTGATTCTTTTGAGCGCTTCTCTCAGTTTTGGTTTTCTTTCTCTTTCTTTATCGTCGAGTCTTTTGTTGGATTCTTTTCTCTTTATTTTATTGATTGTTATTCTTCTGTCGGTTTTGTCATTGGATTTATCATTCAATTTATTGCTCTCTTTCTCTCCCAATGAAAGACGTTTTTAATTTCGCCTCATTTTATCAGATCTGAACCAAACATCACATCTCCTTATAATAAAATTCAATAGGTTTTTGACTCCAAAACAATTTTAAAAATGAGAAGCATTAAAATCATATTTGCTTAATTCGAAATCAATAATTTTTGCTTGATCAACTAGAATTCTGAATCAAGAAATTAAAATCAATTTTTAACAGTTTTCTTATTGAGTAAGGACAATCCTCTTCTGTGCCATTCTTTGGGAACTTTATTTTCTAATTATTTCACTATACGTATCATTGACTCAACTGATTATTTGTTTTTTCTTTTTTTTCAATTTATTTTCTAATGAATTATAGATCAAAAGACAGTCCTGGCTAATTACTTTACTTTAGCTCAATTGCAATGAACCCTCTTAATATTAATGAGTTTCTAATATGAGTCTTGAAACTAATCTAATTTGTAGGTTCTATTGGAAATCCTATTTTATTTGCAGAGAAACGATTCGTCGATTTTTGATGACTTTTGAGAACCAAAAGACTTGTATTTCTTTTCATTGCATTGAATTTTTTAATCGAATAAATATTCATTAAAGAAAATGTTTCCCAAAATACACACTTATTGACAAGAATTTCCCCTATTCTTAATCTATATAATGATTTAGTAGTTTAAGGACCAAGTTATTAATGTTTTTATCTGAGTTCCGGTTAATTGAATAAATAAAGAAAAAATGATAAAGTAACGCCAAATGTCATTTGATTTCTCATTGAATTGTTTTCATTTGAAATAGGTTACCCATCACCAGTAGATAGTGAGCCACCGATAATGCCATTAGTACCTGGACCGCCACAATTCTTCATGAATCATCATCCGACACCCGTAACAATGGACGGATGGAAGTCTCCGCACAGCAACACATTAGAGCATAATTTAAAAAACAAATCTCATCATAACTTAATTCCCTACCAAAACAATTTAGATAATGTTAATAATGTAGACTTTGAGCCCACATGTCTTATGAGGACAGCTTCCGGTTCGCTATTCATCCCAAATGATAGTCACAAGGGATTGGGTGCGAATCCATTGCAGTCCAACGATTACAATACTAGCGGAACGATTCCACTGAAGAAATCAGAGTCAAAGAAAAATATTGATAATCAAATACCGATCGTAGTTCCGGTCCGCAACCACTTTGGCCGACCACTGGCCTCACATTTATCTTCTTCGCGATTCCAGCCATTAGGCAAAACGTTGTCGTCAGTGTCGTGTAGCTGGAAGTCCACTGCCATCGCTTTCATGCTCTTATCATTAACACTACTGATTGCCATCACATTCATCATCAGCTCTGCTCTGTCTTCTGGCGGCTTAAGAGATGGATCCCAGTGTGCTGTGATGGTAGACGACATGACAGAACCCGAGCTTAAGACCGGCGTTGCCGGCAGTGACGGCAAAAGTAAGAGATCCGTTTTTACCCCTACTAGTCATCAAATAGTTCTTACAAAACGATCGCATGACTTGAATAACAATAACAATATTAACGATAATCTAATAATGAACGTAATTAACGATAATGAGGGCAGTGCTGACCTCACAATGCATGTTATGGGTGGCTCTGGTGCCGGCGATCTCTATGACCCCCTCATAATTGATGACAATTTGGAAGATCTCAACAAAATAGACATTCCTTTAGCACTAGAATTACTGAACAATGACTTGAAATTGAATTCTGACTCCAATTCTGTTAATAATGTAATTGATTTTGTTGTTGGAGTCGATGATAACAGCAGTCTGTTTGGCTCTAACTTGTCATCTAAGAGCAGTTCCAGTGCTCAACAAACAGACACCACTCCTAACCCTACCTCTGTCTCCACTCAACAATCAATTAATGTTAATTTAATTCATCAAAAATTAGATAAACTGAACGAAAAAATTAACTCATTATTTGATGCAAACGTAGATCTCAATAATGATATTAAAAGTTGTGAAAAATATAGTCTAATAACAGTTCAGACTTTTGATGATAACAGTGATGGCCATAAGTGTAAGTCTTGTGCCGTAAACGCAGACCAAACCTAAGCAAAGGCTTCCACTTATTATTGCTTTCCTTTGGCCTCAAAATTGCTTACAAACCCTTAAGTTCTGAGCAATCATTTCGGGATTTTTGTTAGTCTCTAATGAATAACAATTTTATTGCATTTGAAGTGCTTTTTGTTTTAATATAATTCGGGTTTTTATTTGAATATAAATTACTTTTATTTGAGACAAAAGTTGTTTTCTTCTTCGCATTCAATCTTTTGCTGCAAAAAGCAATTCAAATGAATTGAATTTAATCTCGACTTTCATTGCTTTTGACTCTTGAATTCATAGCAAAGCATTTTTTACTTTGAATTAATTAGAATTAATTTTTGCTATCTTTCTTTTTGCCCTCACTTTTGCCTACCAGTGCCGATACCATTGCCAGCAAAGACTTATCCTCCGGAACAAAACAAGTTCACTGAAGTGCAATTTGGTAAAAGACATTCACATCGAGTGCCTTCGTTTGGCCACTGGAACATCCATTTGGTGCAGTCGGAGCCCTCTCTGGTCAAATTCAATGTAAGTCTACCCGTGGGCTCAACTGTGGGTGTCTATGCCAGTCGTGATTCGGTGCCAACGCATACCAAATATGACTTTATGGAGATTATTGGTCGCCTGATGGGCGCCGGACGTCAACCCAGAGCTGCCGCCAATGAAAAGCTACAGTACAGAGAGTTTACCCGATTTCTGGACAGAGGGAATTGGTTTGTCTCCATCTATAACGACGCTATGATGTCAGTCGACATATCACTGGTCTTTACAATTGCCGACGAGTCTAACATTCCCTGTCCTTTCGACTGTCACGGACATGGAGTGTGTGTTATGGGCACATGTAAATGCGATGCTGACTACGCTGGAGATAACTGCGCTTACAGTATGTCTACGATTGTTATAAAATTATGATTTGTTTAATAATTTGTGTTATATGTGATGTAGGAGTGTGTCCAGTCCTGTGCTCAGGTCGTGGCCAATATTCGAATGGTGAATGTCAGTGCAGTTCTGGGTGGAAAGGAAAGGAATGCCAATTGAGAGAAGACGAGTGCGAAATAAATGACTGTAACGGACACGGAGATTGTGTGGACGGCGCCTGTCATTGCTTTCCCGGCTATAAAGGAAAACACTGTGAAGACGGTATGCTTGAACATTTGAGTGACAGGCCTTCAATTTTATTAATGCGTTTCTTTGAGTAGTTGACTGCTTGGACCCCGACTGCTCAGGTCATGGCCATTGTGTGGCAGGTCTTTGTTTGTGCGGCAAAGGATGGAAAGGCGCTGATTGTGCCGAACCGGACTCTGACGCCATTCGATGCTTACCCGACTGCTCCGGACACGGAAACTTCGATCTACAACTCCAACAATGTATTTGTGATGAGCGCTATACCGGACCCGACTGTTCTCAAGGTATAAATTTGTTGTTTATCTATAAGTTCTAGTTCTCAATATGTTGTCTCGATTTGTAGAGCGATGTGATCTCGACTGCGGTAATAACGGTCACTGTCAGAGCGGTGAATGTCTTTGTGATGACGGCTGGACCGGTACTAAATGCAGCGAACGATTGTGCGATCCTCGATGTCTTGAACATGGCCAGTGTAAAAATGGCACTTGTCTTTGCATTCAGGGGTGGAATGGAAAACATTGCACTTTAGGTATGTCCTGTCCCTAAATACATTCCCAATTGATTCTAATGTGTCTGATTTGTGGAATAAATAGATGGCTGTCCCAAGTCGTGTAACAATCACGGAGACTGTGTTCAAAGATCAAGCGAATGGATCTGTGAGTGCGCTGCTGATTTCGGAGGACAGGACTGTAGTGTTCCGCTCGAGAATGTCTGCGATGACGGCAAAGACAATGACAACGGTTTGAAAAAAGTGTTTCTCATTTCAAATTATTTATTGATATTTTGTGCGAATAATAGATGGTTTGGTCGATTGCGCTGATCCTGAGTGCTGTTCCCGTAAGTATTGAATCTTAAAATTGCTTGCTTCAAATTTAATTTTGAGCAAAATCTTGAATTAATCTCTTTTTTGTTGACATTTGTAGAGAAAGTATGTGAAGGAAAGCAGTTGTGTTTCTCTGCATCTGATCCACAGGACATTCTTCTACGTAAACAACCGCCTGCTGTCACCGCCTCCTTCTTTCAGAGGATGCAGTTTCTAATAGAAGAGGAATCGGTTCAGAGTTATGCACATAAAGTGGCGTTCAATGACAGGTAGGCCTCAATTCAATTGAATCTTATCTCTGTTTGACTTATTCCGACCCTTTAATGGAATTCTTTTGGTTGTATTGACTCTCACTTAATATCTAAACTAATGATTCACTAAATTGTTTTCAAAATTTCTTCTCTTTATTGAAAACTCGAATATAAATCACAAATAATTTTCTACTCTTTTATCGCTTTCCTAACACTTGAAGTCTATTCTGGAATCGATTCAACGACAGGTCAGTCGTCAGAGCTTTCATTAACACAAAATATGACACATTTGTCACTCAATTGTATTAATTTCCTCCAAACACTCCTCTCCTGCACTCAATTAACACTAAAAAAGTTTAATTATAATATTTGTATTCTATAATAATATTTAACATTTTATTCATTGAAATGTTTGTGTTCTTCAGTCGAGCTTCGGTTATAAGAGGACAGGTAGTCAATCATGGAGGACAAGGCATTACTGGAGTTCGAGTTGGTGTTGCTACTGATCCAATGTTAGGCTTTACTCTGACCCGTGACACTGGTTGGTTCGATCTTATGGTAAATGGTGGCGGTGCTGTAACACTGCATTTGCAAAGAGATCCGTTCAGACCACTGCAACGCGTTGTTATGGTTCCCTGGAATGAAATTGTCGTCATCGACAGAGTTCAACTTACCATCGATGACAGGGGTGCAGACACTTCCAAAGTTGGCATTTGCATTGATCACGACTACGATCAAATGAAACCCACAGTGTTGGCCACTTGGAAGCACACATTCCAAGGAGGCTGTTCCGCTAATTCCGCACTTCTGGCTGAATCTCGTGTCGTACAGGAGTCTCTTCCCATTCCCGGCACTGAACTTAATCTCGTCTACCATTCATCTCGAGTTAACGGCTATCTATCAACGATTGAACTGCAGTTAACACCGGATAAAATTCCTCAATCACTTCGTTTGGTTCACTTGAAGATTGCCATCGAAGGCATTCTTTTCGAAAAGACATTCGAAGCGGACCCGAGTATTGTCTTCACTTACGCCTGGAATCGAAGAAATATCTACAGACAAAAGGTGTTCGGTTTGGCCACAGCTATGGTTCACGTGGGGTATCAGTATTCGAGCTGTTCCAACATCATATGGGACGTGCAGACCGTCCAATTGGCCGGACATGATATGTCCATCTCAGAGATCGGTGGTTGGAATCTTGACATTCATCACAGATACAATTTCCACGAAGGAATCCTACAGAAAGGGGACGGAACTAATGTGTATCTCAAACAAAAATCAAAAGTAATGTTGAGCACAATGGGTGATGGACAGCAGCGCCCACTTCACTGTCCCTACTGTAATGGTATTGCAAAAGATCAACGACTTTTAGCACCGGTAGCATTGGCTTCAGCCCCAGACGGCAGTCTTTATGTCGGAGATTTCAATTTAGTCCGAAGAATCAAAACGGACGGTACGGTTCAGACAGTCATCGAATTAAGTGAGTCCTCTGTCGCCTATAAATATCATTTGGCGGTCGGACCTATCGATGGAAAGTTGTATTTCTCGGATCCCGAAAAGCATCAGATCTTACGCGCCATTAGTTTGGATCAAATAACAGATCCCAGAAATAATTTGGAAATAGTTGTGGGCACTGGTGTCAAATGTTTGCCCGGAGACCGCAGTGCTTGTGGTGATGGAAGACTTGCCCGCGACGCTAGACTTTCATATCCCAAGGGTTTGGCTATCGCTTCGACCGGAGAGATATTTGTGGCGGACGGCACTAACATTCGATATGTGGACACCGCTGGTGTTATTCACACTTTGATCGGTGATCACTACCATAAGAGCCATTGGAAACCATTGCCCTGTTCCGGATCAATACCCTTACAAAAAGTGGCGCTCCGTTGGCCGACACAGCTATCAATTTCTCCCATCGATAACGCTCTTCATATTCTGGACGATCATATGGTACTGAAATTGACTCAGGACAGACGCCTTCGTGTAGTCGCTGGTCGGCCCTCACATTGCTCTTCAGTGATAACTGGAAATCAAGAGGAGGCCACAAATGCAGAGACTGGAGAATCGTTCGCATCGTAAGTCTTCACTCATTTTCATTATCTTTAAAATCGATATATGAATATCTTTTTGTTTAAATTATAGACAAGTATTCCTCGAAACACCTCAATCGATAGCCTTCGGACCAAACGGTGATCTGTATATCGCTGAAAGTGATTCGCAAACCATTAATCGGGTTCGAGTAGTGACGGCTTCAGACAATCGCATCCAGCGATTCGCCGGCGCAGACCTCAAATGCTCGTGTATGGACGTGGCCTGTGAGTGCTTCTCTGCGGACTTGTTGGCCATCAACGCTAAGTTGTCGACTGTATCATCGATTGCGGTCACACCCGATGGACGGCTTCATATCTGCGATCAAGAAAATCTGCGCATTCGTACAGTTGTTTCGCCACTTCCATTACAAAACACACAGAATGGAGAATATGAAATAGTATCGCCACCCGAAAATGAGGTCTACGTCTTCAACAGACATGGCCAGCATGTGATGACCCGCTCTGTGTTGACCGGACAGACCACTTATACGTTCAGCTATAATGTTAATACATTGAATGGAAAACTCAGTTCTGTTACCGATTCGGCCGGAAATAAGTTATACATTCTTCGCGATTATAGTAATCAAGTGAAGAGTATTGAGAACAGTTCTGGAGGGAAGTGTCGGCTCCAGATGTCTCGCTTAGGAATGTTGCAGTCGTTCACTACACCCGACAACTTTGTTACGAAACTTACATATTTTGGAAACACTGACGCACTGTTGGCCACCAGAACCGACTCATGGACTAAGTCTGTAGCCTATCATTACGACCAATACGGACGTCTCACAAAAGCGGTCAGACCTTCCGGTGATGTCATTGAAATGAAGTACAAATTGGGAATCAGCGGCGCTCGAGTTTCCATCGATAAGAATGGAAAAGAATTGTTGAAACTTCTGATCGAAGGCCAAGACGTGAGTAGTGTTGGCACCAGTGATGACGATCAGACTCTAGTGTTACAAAAAATTAGTGCCAAAGACTCAAAAATTACCATTAAGTCAAGTGATACCAGTATTACCGAAATTGAATCGTTGGCCTCCCCGGTTATCAGCGATATGTACCCGAAAATGGCCGAAACGTGGCCACTGCCCTCTCGAATGCGTAGAATATCGAACGATGAGACAAATACTCGCATCGAATGGAAACATTACGTCCGCCGGGGATCTAAAGACAGACAATCGACTGAGAAAAAAATCGCAACCGTCGGCCGTAAACTTAAGGTCAACGGAGAGACTGTTTTAGCCGTTGAATACGATCGCGAATCACGAGAGGAACAGTTGCTCGACAAAGAAATGAAAGCAATCGTTACCGTTAACTATGACAGCGTTGGCCGACCCCACAAATGGACATCAAATCATAACCTGACTCCAGTAGCCCTCGAATATGATCGCTTTGGAAGACTATCCAGTTGGGTTAGAGGACAGTTGTCAATAACAATGACTTATGATATAAATGGACGGTTGGCTGAAGTGAGACATTCTGACAAATCGGGTCGAATGTATAAATACTCGGACACCGCCACCTCTCCATCCGAAATAATCGAACCGTCAGGCAGTAGATATCTGATCCAATATGACCAGAGTGGAGGCGTTACTGCTATCATAACCCCCGCCGGACACCGCCATGAGATCGGACGTCAAACTTCTTTGGGTTTCTATAAGTTATTGTATTTAATGCCGGGAATGAAAACGCCTTATATTCTGCATTACGACGACTCCAACCGTATTATCGCAAAACTCTTACCCGAAAACAGCGGCCGAACTGTTAATGTATTCAACAAAAATGGTTTATTAGAGACACAGTTCTGTGGTATTGAAAAGACTGAGTTCTCATATCACGACGGAACTGATCTCTTGAAAGCTGTCAACAAACAGTTCACAGACTTTTCCGATTTCAAAGTTGACTATAGATATCACGGATCGCTTCTCAAAGAAGAACGCCATCGTTTCGGCGCCAGATCTGCATTCAATGGATACAAATTGAGATATAAGTATAATTATGGAAAGATATCTGAAGTAGAGTTCGAACTCCAGGGTAGAGGAGTCGAGACTAGAAAGATCAAACGAAACTCAGCCACCGGTGCTCTCGAAGGAGTCGACACATTTGAAATCGTTCGGCGAAACGTTAATTCGGTTCAAATGATTGACGAGAGATCAATGAAATCAATTGGCACCGACTCATATGGCAGACCAGTGCTGATAACTCTGTCCGTTTGGAACAAAGAGCTCTTCTCACAAGTGGTTCACTATTACCCGCATCGCTCCCGAATCAGTGAATCGCGAATGAAATTCGCCAATAATTATATTATGAATAATTACAGCTACACTTTGGACGGCTTTATAGAACAGGTCAGCACTTCATCAGTTGTCAGCAAATATGTGTATGACGTGGCCGGTGATGTCAAAAGCGTTTGGGAGGGCGACACTCATATGACAATCAGGTCAGTCATTATTTTCATTGAATTGTTGTCAGCCATCAAAAAGAGTATCATTTGATTAAATTTCTATTTAATGGTAAACACAGACGCGACGAATCGGGACGGGCTAAAGGTTTCGGCGATGGATCTGATCTGTACTCAATTGATGAAAGAGGTTATGTCATCAGCAGAGGTCAGGATCGTTATATCTGGAACTCTAACGGACAGCTCCAATCAGTGACCAAAGATGACCAGCGAGTGGTTCAGTATTATTATGACCACAAACAACGATTAGTTGCCCGCAAAGAATCGACGGGAAATGTGACACAATTTGTATACGACGAGAGCCAACCAAATCGTGTGACACACTGTGTAGTGGACGGCCGTATCATCGGTTTTGTATATGACATGAACGGACATTTAGTAGCCATGACTATAGAGGGCACCAAATACTATGTGGCGTCCGATCACTTGGGATCACCTGTTGCTGTCTTCAACAGCGATGGTATTAATGTCAAAGAAGTGGTTCGTAATGTTTGGGGAAAAGTCATCAAAGACTCGAACGCAGGCTTTTGGTTACCCATCGACTTCCGCGGCGCTATTCGTGACCCTACAACTGGTTTAGTGCACTTCATTGGAGGCCGTGTTTATGATCCTTTGGTCGGCCAGTATTTGAGCCCCAATTGGGATGAAATCGAGTCATTAGTGCGAACTCCAGAGAGACTGCATTTGTATAGATTCAGAAATAATGATCCGATTAATAGTGATTCACAAGAGTCAGAGCCTCTGATGACATCTCTGTCTGAGTGGTTGCCCTCAATAGGTGTGAATATCGACGACATATTTCCTAAAGACAGTGAACGTAATATAAGTCCAACAGTTCCTGTAATCTCTGGTCTCGAGTGTCAGTCCGTAAGACTGTTGTCCGCATTCAAAGAGCTGTCGATTGCGAGCAGAAGTGGAGTTCGATCGGACAGTAGTTATCGAACTTTAGGCCACTTAAGTATTGCTTCTTTGCCATCGACTATGTCTTCAGTGATAATAAGCAGAGGACAGACTCAAACTCTCGTTACAAGTGTTGAAACAGAGACCAGTCCTATGATTAGTTCAGTGCTGACCTCAGTGTTTAACAGCAGCCAATCACTGGCAGTATATCTGCCCCACAACTCACAGGACGAGTTCTTCTTCGTTCAGCCCGACTCGAGTCGAGCACAGCCTGATTTAGATCAGTTGCAGCGTTTAGGCTCAATGGTAAATGTGAGCCGACCCTCCGATAGCGCCGATAGTACTAGTCATACTCTGATGGCCAGCGGAAACCTCTTATTAAATGTTAGATATGGTGTGACCACTGATGAAGAGTTGCGTCGCGTCACTCGAATGGTTCGCCGCCGAGCAGTAGAGGAGGCCTGGAGGAGGGAACAGCACTACGTAAGGCTGGGCTTCAGAGGACTGTTAAAGACTGATTGGACGCTCGAAGAGAGACAGGAACTGATCAAAACCGGAATGGTTTCCAAATATTTCGGAACAGACATTCACGGCATCGAACGGTTCCCACAGTTGGCCGACGATCCCAATAATGTTGTTTTCAGACGTGACGTTCAGTCCCGCCGAAGAAGAAGCCGTTCGCGACGTAACAAAGCGTCGCAAACCTATAATATGATGTCTATTGTCATCAATCAGTAAAAATCAATTAATTATTTAAACAAATTTTTATACAAAACACACAAAAATGTTCTCAAATTAATGATAAAAATATAACTGAATTTTGCTTTTTTAAGACACAAATCATTTGTCGGAAATTAATTTAATTCAATTCATATACAAATTGTTGTGTTTTTGATATCTATATATACATTGAAAGACAATTGAAAAGAAAAACTGAATTCTAATGAATAAGAATTAATTGTATTTTTCTCTGTCGACGAATTCCTCAGTTTTTTAATTGAAATCTTAATTTAATTATTATTTTTTATGATTTTCTTTATATTCAATAATTTGATTGTAAATAATGTACAGAATGTTTGTTGCGATTAATTGAAGTTTTTTTTAATTATAATTTAATTTTTATTGAATTCTTTAAAACCTATCGATAGACAGATCTCTTCATATTCTTAAGACATTTGTTTTGTTAATAATTTTTGTGTCATAAACTGATTTAAATTATTAAAATCTGTGTAAAGTGTTCTGTCGTTCGCTATCTGTCTGTCGGTTCTCTCTGTTTATTAAAATTAATTGGAAATTAAACTAAATTTAAGTCAAATTTAATACTAATTGGAATATAATTTTCTATATTCTATTGTCGGCCGAAAACCACAGAATGACTATTGAATTGAATTATAATTGTATTTAAGAGTCAATTATATGATAATTATTGATATGAAGCCAGAGATGAATGAAAACAAATGTTAAAAATATTGTAAATTTTTTTTATTTAATTATTTAAATAAGAAATAAAAATATATTAAAAATTGATTTCGTTATTCATTTCATTACACTTTAATTCATTCATAATCTAACTTTCAAGCAAGCTTAGTTTTCCAAATATTTTGTGGGAAGGCTATCCACAAACTTCCCTATTTAAAATTGTTATCAATCGGTTTAATCCAGCCAGTTTAACCTTGGTTTATTGCAGAAAAATGTACTATATTTCCTTGGAATTTATTCTACAGAATTGAATGTGACGTATGAAAAACTTTTGTAATGAGGACAAACAACAATCAATGGATGGCAGCACTAGTATTAAAATAATTTGTTGTCATATCATATCCATAGTAACAGTAAATATAAATAATATTTTTAAAACTATGAATCAATTTAATGAAAACAACATTCAATTAATTCGCGATTTAATTGAATTAATGCCCAAAAATATATCACATTTTGGACATCAGTTGATGTCTGATGAGGTAATCAGTGAACCAATTGTCCACTTAAGACACAACATAGAAGAATATGTCACTAAAGAAATGCAAGTTTTATTTAACTCGATTCAATTGATTAACGAAAATGATGAAAAATATGATCAAATATGTGTCATATGTGACGCTATTTTGGACAAAATGTGGGAAATTATCAATTGTTGCGATTGGAGTAAAGTTCGCTTAGATTTTAGGCATTGTTTTGGTTTTGTTTCACTTTTAAAAGCTTTCGTCAAAATGCGATCAATAGTCACAACATCTGATCCCCAATTGATATTAGGAGCGAAGATGTTGGCTCTCAAGACATTAGATTTGGGACTTCTTATGAGTCCAAAGCTGACGGACACAAACATTTTGGCTAAATTTGCGACAGTAATACATAAATCGATTACCGTTTGTCACACATTGTCTTCAAATCAAAACAAACGAAAATCCACTGAAAGGGAATCAATCGATGATTTGTCCGACAATTTGAAAATCACTAAAACTGAAGAAAAGTGTGATTCTATTCATACAAATGAATTAATTTCACCGCAAATGGATTTACTAAACAATATCTCAGATTTGGAGCATTTAATACCTTATTTCAAGAATAAACCCAAAAATCGAATTAAAAGAGTCAATGATTTAGATTTTTATGACTTCAGAGACAAGTATTTAGTGACTAAAACACCGGTTATTATCACTGACTGTATGAATGATTGGCCGGCACTCACTCACAGGAAATGGAGCGTTGATTATATCCTAAGAGTTGCCGCCTATCGTACAGTTCCGATAGAAATCGGCAGTAAATATACGGACGAAGAATGGACTCAGAAGTTGATGACAATCAGACAATTTATAAATGAGTTTATTCTTTATCCAGAATCTAAACGACGAACGGGTTATTTGGCGCAACACAACCTTTTTGATCAGATCGAGGAACTGATGGCCGACATATGTGTTCCCGACTATTGTTCTGTGAGTTCAGACATTGACTCAGAGTCAGTTGACATCGATATAAACAGTTGGTTCGGGCCGTCGACTACTGTTTCGCCCCTTCACTACGATCCGAAAGACAATCTGTTGGCACAGGTTTTCGGTCAAAAGTATATTCGTCTATATAGTGACGACACGTCTCCCGATGTTATATATCCAAACGACTGTCGCCTTCTATTTAACACGAGTCGAGTGGACTTAGAAAATATCGATTTAATAGAATTCCCTAACTTTGAAAAAGCAGACAATTATTGGGAATGTCTATTAAAAGAGGGAGAAATGCTTTTTATTCCTAAAAATTATTGGCATTTTGTAAAATCTTTGTCCACAAGTTTTTCAATAAGCTTTTGGTGGAAATGAAAGCGGGGTTTATATGATTCATACAATTTTCTAATTATAAAACATCAGAAATAGAGTCGACCCTATTTATAATCCCCCTCTTTATAATCCTTCCCTGGTCATAGTTCCTCAGTTATTCAAGTTACTCTCATTAAAAAAAATGTTAAGGTCACTTTGTTATAATCTCCAACTCGTTAAAATTCCTGGACTTGTTTGAAGCCGAAGATTATATCCAGATTTGACTGTAATTTATACAAAAGTTTAATTATTGTTAGTATTTAAGTAAAATTATTAATTACTTAATGAAATGCTATTACTTTTAATGAAAAATATATATTACAAGAGTTTCATTCGAATAATTAGTTCTTATATTTTAATAAAAGTATTTTCAAAATTTTTAAAACAATTATCAAATCAAATGACACGGAATACAAACAAAGAATCTTTGGATCAAAGTTGTGAAAAGTGGACATATTATTAATAATGAGGCGATTAATTGAATTAATATGAAACTAAATTCTGTTGAATCTGATAGGCTGGTCTGGGTGCTT
>JAQGCS010000506.1:0-21818 GCA_034702105.1 Fuscozetes fuscipes
TTAATCTTTGCACGTATTTAATGCGAACACTGCGAACCCAAAACAAAATCACTCCGATTTAAAAAAAACACCCTTTATTAAATTTTGAGCTAATTTGGTCATTTCAAGTACTCTTTTCCGTTCTTTTTTCAATTATTAAAGCTGTAAATATTTGATACCTCTATAACCGACAAAATGATAGTCCAAATGCCTTCACATATGTCACTTATGTGAAGGCATTTGGACTATTTGGACATTTAGTATGCGAACATATAATCACACATTTAAAAAAAATATCCATAAAACATCATTCATCCCATCTTTCTAACAGTAGCGTAGAGGTGAGGGGTGTGTAGAAAATCCGATTATATACTCCAAACTTCGTTATCGTCGTAACAAATCAGTTGATTACACTCTGATTAAAGATTCGCTTGCTTAAAAGATGTTATAAATAATAAATAACAAATAACTGCCTCATTTGTTGAGATGATCCAATTAAAAAATGACTCTGGAGTTGTTATGGGAACGGGATCTGCGGGAATAGCTAAAAGCTCGCATCCCTATCCTCAGCTTGATGCGAGGAATAATAATCTATAAGTTTTATCTGCAATTACCTTTCATAATTTTCTTCAAATTGAAGACCTCGTGCTTTACGAGAGCTTCAATAAGAATGCTACCAAAGTTCAACGATTCAAATATTTGCAACTTATGTTATAGGGTATATACACTGTACTTGTACATTGTATTATACAGTGTTTTCAAAAAAGATCGGAGTTTTAAAGCTAAGAATTTCAAATATAATACAATTATTAGAATAATATTAATTTAGAAATTCTTTGAATCATTTAATATAATAATGAAAATGAAAAAATTGCTAAAATTAGTTTTACTTTGTTCTAGATTATTTTGATGAAAGTCTTCGGGAAGAGAAGTCTCAATTTGTCGAAGACTGATTTGGAAACAGATATGGTCTTGTTTTCTGCCAAACAGATGCGCCAAACAAATCAGTTGTCGTCTTCTTTGTCGTCTATTAATGGCTTATCGAGAAGTGCTCTTCACATGCAAAATGGCGGCGGTATGGTCAAGACAAGTTTGGCCTTTCATCAGCAGCACAGCCAACATAGCCTTCAAGTAGAACAGCATCACTACAATAGCCAACACCAAAAGTATTTCAATAATGATAGTCAGCCACAACTCTATTCGCCATCAAATCATCAAATATTTAGTGATCACTATTCGGATCAATCGAATCGCTCTCAAATCAATACTATTGAGTATAATAATGGGTTTAATGGTTGTCCGCCAATCAATTTCACTGGCAATGGATGGGTTTGACACTCAAATGTCAAACAATTAATTAATTATTTGGTTAGCTTTTATAAAAATTACTACAAATGAGAACCTGAAGAGCTGGTCATCAGTGGTCACAAATTGACTCACAATTCGCCATCAAATCTGAGAAAAGTCTATGGAATTGTAAAATAGGACGTAATCCCAAAAATTGTGGCCATTTTTAGAGTCAATGTCTAATACGATCTAAAATATAATTTTGGCACAAATTTAGTTTAAATGCAAACTTTATCCTCATTTGTAAAAATAGCGAATATTTTCTTCGTTTTATTAGTGATTTAAAGTTTTTCACTACATCGATAGAATGTAGTATATAGTTTTGTGCGTTACCCCACCTACCCACCCACCCGCTTTCAAAAAATTTGAAAATTTAAAATTCATTGTTGAGACAGTTTTTTAAAGCAATTTTTGACGGAAAAGGGTTTGAGGCTGTTCTAAATTCTAGCTGATATTGAGCTACCTTAGAGAGAATAATGATAATAAACAAGGATGTGCCCAAATCCTCGTGAGGATTTGGGCATATTCTTGGGTGAATTGAGAGAAGCAAATTAATTTTGGCCATAGATGTAGTGTCTATTGCTTTGATCCAAACCTTGTTTTCATTTATTTTGTTTAAAGAAGAGAAAAATGATACTCACAACAATCTTTTGGTACCCTTGGTAATTTAACTTTTATAATTGATTCATTGTACCCAATATTATTGTTTGTCTAAATTGCACAAGCCAAGTCGAATATTTTGATTTATCCAATATTTGTGCATGATGCTCAAACGCTTCTACCAGTTTACTTAAAACTTTTTAAACCGAATTTGACAAGTTTATCTTCACTCATAGCAGTGGTGCCCAAGGGGGTATAGCCCAAATACCCCCTAGTTTTTGAGTGGCCTAGCTCGAGCGGGCCCCTTCCTATATTCGAGGCAAAATACAATTACTCCCTCTCCGTCGAGCGAAGCGAGGTGACAAATTTTTTACCTTGGCCCCTTTTGCATTTTTGTTTGAGGATTCAAGAAAATATCCCCTAATTTTGCACTTATAGTTGATCTTGACCCCTAATCTTATGAATTTGGTTATCCTCACATTTTTCATACCGTATCCTCTGCTTTATTATTGCGATTCTAGTTAATTTTAACTTTTTCGAAACAGGAAAATTAAGGGTTATTGTAGATAATGTCTATTATACCATATGTTAGAAATTGACGTTTTGTTACATTTCTTAACTCAAAGAAATTCAAATAATTTTTATTCTGTTTTGAATTAATGAGAATTAGTCCACAATTGACTTTTCGATGGAAACTATAACTTTTCTATTTCTTCGCACTCAGACTAGTCAACTGATCTTAATCAATTCAGATTTTCTTCAAACATAGCTAACAAACCCTCTAATTGAGCTTGATTCAATTTTAACTCAGATCTAAATCAGGACAAATCAAACTAAATTTTTCAATAAAAACGCATTTGAATCACAGGAAATGGATTTGAGAAATGAATGGTTCAAAAGTAATTCAAGTTTATAGTTAGGCAAAGGTATCCTCAAAACTCAGTGCAATAGTATCTAGATATTATTGTACTCAATAATAAAGTAGAGGAAACGGTACATTTATTTTTTAATTTATAAAACAAATTGAAACTTGGAAGATCCATTCAATGGAAACTCCCTTTGCCACTGATTTGCAACTCATTGTGAAAGAGGAAAATCTTTGTGGGATAACCATTAATGTGATCTCTATTTAAAAGAGGAACTGATCTGAAGAAATATCCCAATCACTGATTACATACCAATTAGAGAGAATGCCATCACATAAAGCACTGAAACGATTATTTTCACTAATTTGTGAAAAACTAAGGAACTGTTATGTGGTGTGTCTTCTTTGGAAAGCTGTTCGCTCGGATCAGTTGCCCCAAACATATTGTAAAATATTTATTTATTCAAACGGTTAACAGATTTAATGTTTTGAATACAAAAACAATTAAAACAATAAAATCTATTCAAACAATATATAAAAAGCATTCAAAATATATATAAAAATAATTTATAAAAAGAATTGCATTTTTGAGATTCGATTTGACTTTTAGAGAGCTTTTCGTTTAAGCTGTCTTTGTTTGCGAACTTTAGGAAGAGTTGTGAGAGTAGGGGTCAGTTCCTTACAGGCCTCTCTACCCTTCCTCTTACGATAGGCCCGCTTTTTTCTGACGGGTTGAGCGCAGTTGACATTGGGATCAATGTTCTCCTTGTCATCACTTAACATATCGATTACTTGTGCCACACACTTACGACATTCTTCGGGCATCGGTTCCATCGGTTCATCCTTAGTATGAACCGATTCGATACTCATCTGATCTATAGTTTGTTCTGCATTTGTGTCAGTCATTTGTTGAGTTGAGTTCTCAGCCATCTGTTGGTCAGAAGTGCGCATCAATTGGTCGGCATCTGTGTTGTCGACGACCATATATTGGGAGCCGTCAGAAGTGATCACATATTGAGTACCATTTGTTTCGCGCACTTCTACGATATGGCTTTCATTTGAGGGGAAGTCCGGATCCGCCGATGGAATCGACTCATAGTATTGATATTCGCCAGACATCAAAGTCGGGTATAATTCCAAGAGTTTTGCGGACATCGGAGGCGGATATGTCGGCAAATAGTCCTAAATGTGTTAAAAACTGGTGATTAACGCACAGAATAAATGAGAAAACGAGTCTGACATCACACTTGACTCCGGGACATTTTGACAAATGGAAGAGAAAGGCGACGGTGTGTTCGAGAACTGTTGCTTTGTCCGTCTTATCGGTGAGTCCGGGCACTAAAGCCCTCAACGCATCGCACGAACACTTCATACGAGATCTTCGGAGGCGCTCCTTATGATTGTGCAGTTGTCGAGACTCTGTTGAGGGACAGTACGGTCTCTTCGTGCCGTCGGCGTGAATGACAGCCAAAAGGGAATAGTCTGTGCCGTCGCCACTCTCTAAGCAATGCAATGAAGGCAACAGTTGTGCGTAAGAGCCCTCTGTATTGTCTGTTTCCTCCACCCGATTGATAATATCGATGGCCATGGATTGGACGGCCTGTCGCTCCTCTTCTGACGACACTTCGCCACTGTTTGGCTTCAAATCTGTCCACACTTTTGGCGATTGACTCATTTTCTACAAATAAGTGACGGATTAGTGAAAAGAAAATGATTACAACTATTTGTTTACATCACTAATGGATTCCATTTAATGTCAATAAAAGATAATTAAAACTAAAACCAAATAAAAGTCAAAAAATGTTAAATAAGTGTCAAAACAGACGAAAATTATTTCGAGTTTTGTGGCATTCGATCGACGATTGGCTCCAATTGGTTGACAATCGACTCAACGAAAACACTTTAATTGCATTCACAGTACGTATCGCTTAACACCTTTTCTAATAACTCCTCACTTATGTAGTAATCAAAGTATACGTAACACAAAGTGATTGAAGTGAAGCCCAGTATTTATCAATCATTGAGACAATTGTTGGAAATGTCTGCAAACCTTCTATAAGGCGTTTCGTTGTTTTTGAATAGATTTGAATACTTTTACGTTATTCTAAGATTTGGCGAATGAGAAAAGTTGTCTGAAAAATAAGTTCAATTCATTCATAAATCACGAGTTTTTTCAATGAATGAATCAATTTGTGGAAGAAATAGAGTAAACAGACGGAGAACTCAACACTTGAATAAATGGCGACAAAAGACAAGATTTGATTATCTTTTCCATCAAAACAAACATTATTTTTAATTTAAATCCTTTTTTATGTTAATATAAATAAAATTACTATTTGTTCGGACGCTTCAAATGTTTTGTCCTAAAGGGCCGAACGGCCAAAACAATCCGAAGTGCCTTAAAAACGGTCAGTGCTCTCATCAAAGACATGATACTAGCGCTCAGATGAGCTCAACTTATTTAAACAACTGTAATAACAACCCATCAATGGATCCACTGCTGGACCGAACTCCGTGCGGTTCAGCAACAATGTCACCGCATTTGGACGAGTCTTATGACACTCCGCCATACATCCGATGGTCGCAAGACTTCCATTACCTCATTAACGACAGCGAAGGCATTCAACTCTTTCAGAATTATCTCATTAGTGAAGGTTTGAAGCAATTGATGGACTTCTGGTTCGCCTGTGAAGGACTCAAAACCAATGAAACCGAAGACAAAGAAATTATAAGAAAACTGATTCATATTATTTACAGAAAGTTTATTATTAAGTCAAAGATAATCGATTTGTCTGACAACGTGAGGGAAGCTCTTAAACACGTAATCACCTCAGAAGCCACTAATGATCATACCTCTGATATAAAGTATGACAGACATGTGTTTGATGCGGCACAACATGAGGTCGAAGAGCAGCTCAAGAGCTCCATTTATGTCAATTTCCTTCGTTCAGACATTTATCTCAATTATCTTCAGACTAATGCCTTTCCAAATAGCCTTTCGGATGCTGTCAGAGGTGAGTCTTACGGCGAGAAGACAGACCCTAAAGAAAACGCCTCAACTACTGACAGTTCAATGGAGTCAAGTCTTGAGGACTATAACACTCAAACCTCTCAATATTATGACGTTTTGCCGACAGTTGACGAGGAATCAGAGCTTCAGACATCAGAGACGGGCGCCAATAGAAGCACTCCTAATGGATACCTCAGATCTCAAACACAGAATAAGTTTAAGTCGATTCCAGTCAACTCCTGCCATAATCTGATGTCTTCGGGATCTAACGATACTTACCTAATGCGACGATTAAATCAAATTCTTGTTAGTCAGCAAACATCGACAAACAACGGTTCAGTCCGTGTGACCACTGAATCGCATCCATTGTCTCCAAACCACAATCGGGTACCGAATGCCTATCAGTCATATTTAAGGTCCAAATCGATGGCTAATCCGCCGAATCCCTATCACGTGAAATACGCGACTGTATTGCCGACCTCTGCGCGAGATTCAGAGCTTCAGTCAATATCCTCGCACTCCACCAATGAATCGATGTCTTGTGTGAGTGGACCCGAAGCCACTGATACCAATGGCATCAGAAATAAGAAACAGAATTTCGCGATCAAACACAACGCAAAACTCAATTCAAACGCTAATATGATTTCAACGAATTTAACTCTTCAGTTAAGACCACCGAAAGGCCTCCCGCCCTCTGCTCATGATGCTGAAAATCCCGAAAAATTCGCGCCAATACTAATTAAAAAACTCGAAGAACTGAAGAAAGAGTTGGAAAGCACTGAAAGCAGGGATAAAAAGTTGAATGAAATGCTTCTATTGTGCAACTCTACTGTTCGTCAGCCATCGGCCAATCCCTCTGAAAATAGTGAGAGTCGTCCCAATAAGACCCTCAAAGAAGTTCTTAAAGAAAGAGTTTTGGAACACAAACTAGAATTCTGTCCGCCAGAAGACAGCGATCAGGAAATACTTGATAAGCATTTCGCACAAGTCTTCTCTGAAACCCCTAACGAGACGCCCACTGGTTCCATCGGTGGTTCAATCGGTAGGTGTGTTTCGCCACCAAAACCGCATAACTTTAGGAATTTTGATCACCGAATGACACCCCCTGTCATTGCGCCCATGAGTTCCACTTTTGACTCAACACAAGTTGGCGTTACTGTTAAATACTCGACCGAACAGATTCCTTATCGGCTGACTCTTACGGGTCCGCACATCACACTCAGGAAATTCAAACAACAAATACCAGCAAAACGGGGAAACTGGCAATACTACTTCAAGAGGAAGTGCGACGACAAAGAGCTCCTCGACATATCGGCCGCTCATGTCTTAGAAAAGATCTCTGACGACAACGCTTTGCTGCCACTAATTGACGGCAAAATCTTTGCCGAACTTCAAGAGTCTAATTGATATCCGATTAACTTTTGAGCAACACTTCAGTCATTTGATTATCACTTTTCATATTTTTCATTCATTTCTATTTGAAGTCATATTCTGTGCCTTAAATGCAATTCGAAGCT
The DNA here is from genome assembly GCA_034702105.1 of Fuscozetes fuscipes. NCBI lineage: Eukaryota > Metazoa > Arthropoda > Arachnida > Sarcoptiformes > Ceratozetidae > Fuscozetes > Fuscozetes fuscipes. Next base: position 7,319 of record JAQGCS010000506.1, read on the forward strand.
ATTTTTGTGGTAATCGATGCCAACAATTGAAGTTTTGATACAACGAATTAATAACTCATAAAAAGTTGCGAATTCGAGCTAAAGTTCAAAATTTGTTCTGCAATATGAGTGCCATGGTAGTACATGGTACTTCTCCAAATTGACTCTTGCATATTTTTTGCCAATTTGAAATCATGTAAAAAATTGAAAGCTTCTTTCACATGCTTTGAATTAATCTAATTGTTTCCATTTTTCGAAAATCAGTGCCTTTTTTGTATTAAATCATTGAATAAATGGTAAAAATCGTGAATTTTTAAAATTAGTTTTAAGTTTTCTCATAATATGTTTTGATATAAAAATAAAAATTTAAACAAAACTAAAAGAACTTATTTTACTTTTTTATTGCCGTTTGAGACTATTTTTTGAAGCATCAAAAGAAGTCTAAAATTTAATGGATTTCATATAATTTTTTTCGATTTTAAAATACATTATACGAAAAAAATCTCTTTGAAAAGAATATTAGTTTTACAGTTAGAACGAAAGCAAGATCAAACAACTATTATTACATTCAAATTATTAAGTAATTGCGAATATAATTATTGATAACAAAAATAGATATTATAAATATGTATTGATTTGAGCCCTACTCTTATGCGTGTTGTTTGGTATTCAAATGCAGAATAAGTGCTAATTCCTGACACGAAGTGCCGAATAACAGAATCGGTCTTTTCGTTGACTCCAATGCATAGAAGAGTCGGAAATAGGACAAACCCGACTCGTTTTGGATGCCTACATTTGACTCTCTCCACTTGACCCCATTCGAATTAAGTATGATCAAGTTAACTTTCAATTGGTTTTAGCTCTCAAAACGTAATTAGTGTCCAAAACTCACATCCGAACACTTGATCTGTCAGTTTTGCGCTCTCTTAAGATTGAGAGAGTTGTAAGTTAGAACTAGTAAGTCACTGAACCACTTCTTTTTGAAGTAGTGTTTCATTTGATGTGTGAGCGCTTAGAACTTCACTTCAGTGTAACTTTTCCTTTGACTGACAATCCGTCAAAATATTCCGAATAATTGATTTGAAATGAATAATGAGTTTTGTTTGTGAGACTTGTTTTGCAGTTTTCATAAAACTTTTTCTCTGCTTTTCTTCAATTGATATTCATTTGAACCTAAATGTCGTGGAAATGGTGTAAACAGTTATGGAAAAGTTCAAGATATCATTGATAGTGATTTTGAAGCAAATTCTAGTGAATGGTCAGTTATTTGTGAGCCCTTCTCTGCCCCCTTCAAATCATATCGAGAACATCGCATTTTTGCCCCTCGAAACTACAGATACTTATGGAAGGGAACAGTCTTCCGATTGCGCTCTTATATTACAAAGGACCTTTGTCGATGGCAAAAGAAGCAAGTCCCAATCTCTGCTCTATGGAGGCTTTTTCGATCTTTTTAAAAGAGATGGGTAAGACAGTTTATATTTTAAAATGAATGATAATCAAGGGAACATTGTATCACTTATTCTGAATAGTGATCTCTATGACGGAGATTACGGCGACAGTCAATACCAAGAGTTGTGTATTCGATATAAAGACGTGAATCGCGCCATCAAAGAGGCAATACATACACTCAGGTATAAGAGGCCAAAAGGTATCGATAGTATGGAACCACCCCCAGATATGATCGGCGAGACGGCAGAAGTAACTTTAGAAGCAACCAGAATATTGACCTTTAAGTACGTAATTACCACAAAACGAGTCTTAAATGGTTTTGTAATCTCAACAATGATTTTGTGTCAATAGGTTTGAGTTATCGCACGACGAAATCCTCAATGGTTTACCTCTAATTGATATGTCGCGAACTGTATTCTGGGAGCACTGCCCTATGCATGTAAAACCAATTCCCTGTGCAATAGATAGGTATCGAACTTACACGGCTCATTGTAATAATCTGAAAAACCCCAGTTGGGGCGCCGCTAACACACCATTCGTTAGATATTTGCCTCCAGTCTATTCTGACGGTAATCATAAAAACAAATTAATTCTATAAATATTTACTAAATATTTACTATTTACTATTAGAACAAGCATGATTCTTTTAATGATGAAACCAACATTTTTTTTAATAATTTATTTATTGCTTATAATTTCAAATTGAGTTTAATTTACTATTTTTGAGTACATCACAGAATTAAATGTTTTGATAAATTGCAGGAATTCAGGCGCAAAGAGTGAGTGTCATTAAAAAAGCCAAACTACCGAACGTCCGATTAGTTACTTCCATAGTTCACAAAGATCATAATCATGCATCATCTGATTTAACCATTTTGATTATGAGTTGGGGCCAATTTATCGATCATGATGTGGCCTTGGCAGCGCCTCCTAGAAGTAAGTCATTAACTCTCTCTCTCTCTCTCTCTCTCTCTCTCTCTCTCTCTCTCTCTCTCCCTATCCCTCTCCCTCTCCCTCTCCCTCTCCCTCTCCCTCTCCCACATTCATTATTTTTCGGAAATGCTTTCACTTAATTCTTTGAAAATAACGATTCAACGAAAAATGTGTTAATTAAAGAGAAATCGAAATCAATAGATTTAAGGCTGTCCTTAACCCAACCGCCAAATATTTTTTTGATTTTTGTTCAAATATTTAAAATAATTTATATTTTATTGATTCAAATTTAGAGCAATTGAGTGATTGACAGTTAAAAACAATTTCGTAATTCAAAGTTCAAATTAAGATAGGTCTAAAAACTTGTTAGAATATATTTAGTTTAATTAATTTAATCCATATCATTCTTATTGTGTACTGACGACAAAGACTGTTTAGTGAGACTATTTTCATCCACTTCTTATGTCTGGCTATAGTCTAGTAAATGTCGTGTCATTTATTTTGACCATGAAATTACAGAATTGTGATCGGATATTTGTCTGACCTTAATGACCAGGATTATTCATCAAATATTGTGTGATTATCTTAAGGGTCAGTCAAATGCTTTTATTTGAGTTTGAATGACCTCTTCTGCGGTTATTCTTCATTAAAATTAAAAGCGTTTCAAAAATTTTAATGAAGTGTATTGAAGACAAACACTTTTTGTTATCCATTCAATACTGTGCGGAACGGAATGGTTTTTGAAATAAACTTTGTAAAAAATTGTATAAATTGAGGCCGAATTTCAAGAGTTGGGAATTACAACCTATTTAATAGTTAGCGCATCATTGACTCAACTACTGCTGTGCTGTGCCTTATCTCACATTTTCCATTTTATAATAAATTCTTGTAATTATATTATCTCTTTTTCTTTGAATCTAAATTTGAATCCATGAAAGTTGTTTCCTATATATGTGTTGCTTAGACTTCCATTAAATGTAATTGCTAGTAAATTACACTTGTAACTAATTGACAATTCTGTCATAATTGTGGTTGCTCATTGATTTCACTCTATTACTCGATGTCTTTAAGATTATTACAATATTTTTGAGTAATTATTGTCAATCAAAAGAACTTCAATCATACTCTTTTCAAATCATCAAGACAAATACCTAATCGATTTCAAATCTTTTGAACAAAAAATTTTTTATACTCATAAGTAAAACCTTAATAGATTAACTTATAGAAATAGATTGTAATAGAATTGCAAGATTCAATTTATGATTGGCTTAGTAGCATAGAATATCCAGATACAATATATCGATGCGATACAGCCGACACTATATGTTAGAAATTTTGAAACTCAAAAGATAAATATAACGAGTGGTCTTAGAAAATTGAACTTGTTCAAATCTTAATAGTCTGGGAGTTGTGGACGAGTAATGTTATCGTAGAATAATTTCATTACACACTTCCCATATTTCACAATTTCCCAAAATTCAATTGCAAATAACCCATCAAATGATACTTTTCGGTTGAGGTGTTTTCTAGATTCAAAATTGCCAATTAAGTAGACCCTAACATATTGAAAGTAATTTAGCATGTTTTTATTAAACCATCAATAGATTACATTATCGAATTTCAATTAATTAAAAATATATTATTTAATTAAAAAATTTTCTTTTTTTGATACGAATGAAATCGATTCGAATATATAGAGAATAATGGGTTAAGGGATGTATTCCTACAAAACATTTATCCAATACTTACGATGAAAGCCAAATAACTTTAGTATTCTTTGATTTTTAGGTTAATATTTGTTTTGAAAGTTTTCTTTTTGTTATTTCAAAGCAAACTATTGGTATATTTGAAAGACTTATTGAAAGAGCAATTGTAAAAGGTTGAGTTGTCTTGCTTCTTTGATGCTTCTCTTCTTCTTTATTCCTTTCAATCAAATGAGTGATTTTAAGATTAAATCGGAACTAACTTTTATTTTTGTGGGAACTGTTGTACATAAAACTAAATTATCCACAAACTCTTTGTTACCTGGATAAATGAACAAATAGCAAAAGACTACAAAATTGTAACTCTTTTAACAAATGAGTCGTAAAAGTGTAAGACATGTCTGGGCTCTCATTTTTGTGAGTACTAATCGATTAACAAAACTATAATTAGTTTTGAGTTAAATCGAAGTGTCGTTTAAACCAAACAAACAATTAAAACAAATGACACTTATTTTCAATTACAGCAATTCATTAAACAAACTGTTATTTAGAATAACAATAGGTATTCAGTAAAACGACTTCGATGTTAATCAAGAAAACCATTGTTTTTGAAAACTTAAAGTTAGAGGAAAATCCTTTTTTAAAATTATTGAATCATATAATTTGTCTTTCGATTGATTGTCAAAACTGTGATAATAAGTAACGAGTTGTTTAAAAATGTTTAATCTGTAGATCAGATTTTCTTATCTTAAAGAGTATTTTATAATGAACCTTTCACAAATTAATAACTTTCTTCAAACAATAACTGACACAAATATACTTAAAATTCATTTATAGATATTTATAGGAAAAATTCATATTATCTGTTAAGTCAACAAAATATAATATAAGCTTAGAATATGTCAAATATGTTAATCTTAAAAAGGGTAAAAATATCAAATCTCAACATTTTTACTCAGCTTTACAAGTTAACGCATAAAATAAATTGACATATCTTTTTTAATTAATCTTTTAACTTTAGGTTTTAACTAATTTAAGAGAGTGTTTCTTCCTTACCGTACGGTTAGTACATATACGCTGTACTAAGAATTGCATTTGAATTGAAACCTATACATTTTCTAACAATATTCAACCTAATTATGATTTGGTCTAAAAAGTCACAATTCATTGTGAACTAGGTTTAGTTTACGAAAAAACATCCATCTATTAAAATATAAGTCAAAGTTGAGGTCATTGTAGGCTCTAAATTGTAAATGATTAAACTAAACATTTGTAAGTGATAAGTCGCACTATAATTAGGAGATTTGCATGGTGTTTATTTCACGATCATTATATGACTAGGGACAGAATTTGTGTCATTAAAGTAAATAAAACCGTAAATTTCTATCGACAACTGTTTGATCGTCGAGTAAAGTGTCATTAAATCAATTTATAGTCAAAACTAAAGATTCACAAAACAATATAAACGGTGTTTAACTGTTTTTGATCACATAATTGAGCACTTTTTGACCCCTTGTGTCACAATTTTATTTCATTATTTTGCCTAACATTTGTGAAAAACTTGAAATCTTTGTTAATAGAATAAAAAATTTTCTAAAATTATAATGGTTACATAAATGTTAAAAACTGGCCTAGTTTACAAATTCCCCATAAGTTATAAGAGATTGGATGAACAATAAATTTGATAAAGCGATCAGATATTAAAACTTTCAAGTTGATTTTTTGACAAATTCTGTCATTCATTTTAGGTGATCTTGTAGATTTATTTAACTTAGGAAAATTCAAGCTTTAACAGTTGGATATAGAACTAGATATAGGAATAAAATACTGTTAACACAGTTTGGCTATTTCACCTTGGTAGTCCTCAATTTGCATTAATTTTAATAGCCTCCATGTGCATCGTGAGATTGGAACAAGCTCATTAGATTACATTAAATACTATTTCTGATTGAATGAAATTCTATATTTTAGTTATGGTAACTTTAACTGTGTTTAAAGCAATAAATTATTTTTAAAACTATTAAAGTATTCCCAAATGGATTGGAAACGGACTTCGATTGCTGTAAAATGTCAGACGAAGAGAAACATCCTCTGTGTATGACTTTTGAAATACCAGAGAATGACCCCTTATATAAAGGTCAGAGATGTCACGATTTCAAAAGATCAGTAGCGGGTCACAGACCAAACTGTGCACTAGGTAATACATTTCTATTTAATGTCGGCAATCACATACAACTATTGCAGGACCTCGAGTGCACGTCAATACGTTGACGGCTCCAATCGACGCAAACTTCGTTTATGGTTCAACAGAAGCGATGGCTCTCAGACTTAGAGCATTCAAAGGCGGTATGAGTTATGTCGACCCAAACCTCACTTTAAATCAAAATTTTTAATTTTAGGACTAATGCGAGTTTGGGACAGATTTCGTGAATATGGTTTGAAACCACTACTGCCACCAGAAGATGACAACCCAGAACTCGACTGTATCGGTCGGCCACGACATTTGTTCTGTTTCATTGCAGGCGATATTCGTGTGAATGAGCAAGTGCATTTGACTGTTTTGCATACTTTTTATGTTCGGGATCACAACCGTATAGCCATTGAATTGGGACGATTCAACCCCCACTGGAACGACGAAAAGATATATCAGGAAACTCGTCATATTATGGCTGCGAGTGTGCAACACATCACTCTCAATGAGTTCCTTCCCTTAATTGTCGGCGAAGAACTCGTTCATAGATATAACCTGACTGAAGAAAAGGACGGCTATTGGAATGGATACGACCCAAATGTACACACAGCCCCCTCACAGGCATTTACAACGGCTGCCTTCAGATTTGGACACACTTTTATTCAGGGTAACAAATTAATTTTAAACAACTTAACATTGAAAAGTTTTATTTGCTTAAAAGGAATGGTTAGACGTTACAACAAATACCACGAGTATCTTGGTGAACATCATTTACGACATCTTTTGAAGCAGCCATTTATCGTGTATGAGCCTGGCAAAATGGATGAACTGGCGCTTGGGTTACTTAATACACCCGCACAAACTTACGATCCGTTCATTACTGAAGAGGTAGCTGGACATCTTTTTCAAGAAATTCACGCACATGTTGGTATGGATTTGCCTGCAATCAATTTAGCTCGAGCTCGAGAACAAGGGGTACCAGGCTACAATATTTGGCGAGAATGGTGTGGATTGCCTCGAGCTGAAACCTTCGAAGATTTAGAACCCTGGCTCAATAATAGGACAGCTTATCATTATTCTAAACTTTACGCACACCCAGATGATATTGATCTTTGGACGGGTGGTATATCTGAACGGAGATTGCCGGGTGCTCTCATTGGTCCGACTTTCGCCTGCATTGTTGCGAGAAATTTCGCGAACATAAGACGAGGCGATCGCTTTTGGTTCGAAAACTCAGGCTTTCCGTCCGCTTTCACTCCGGAGCAGTTGAATCAAATCAAAAAGTCAACCCAGGCCAGAATCATGTGTGATAATGGAGATGACATTCCAACCATTCAAATGTGGGTGTTAAAACAGGCCCACCCCATTTTGTAAGTCATTTTGTTTTTAGAAATTGAACATGTATCAATTTAACCATGATACACTTAAGTTTCAGTATTTTACAGTTTAAACTGTAAGTGCTAATTGAAATTATGAAGTTGCTCTTATTAATTTGTTCTAATACCATATCTTTTCCAATCAATTGAGTTAAAATTAGCTCGATTATCTGCACATTATCATAATGATCGCCATAAACAAACAATTTGGGCTAGTTCAGTTGACTTCAATTTTGTTAAATTATTAATATTTTGCAACTTTTGTGGGATTCTCACAAAATGGTGGCTTTTAATTGTTACAAATACTTCTTCTTTACAGTAATCCTAGAGTCAGGTGCGAAGACTTGCCATACATTGACTTACGATATTGGCAGGAGGACCCTGTCAATGGAGGATATCCCTTCAAAAAGTGATTTCCAAATAGAAATACTTATGTTTCGTTTGTAACAAATGTTTCTCAAAGAATGTCGAATCGAATCGAAATTTTATTTAAATTTTTACAATAAAATAAATATTTATATAAATCGACATAAACTGAAAATGTGTTCAATTCGTGCGTTTACTTTGGGAATGGATGTGAAAGGGCTGTCACTTCACTAAAATCACTCAACGTTTCAATCATGTGGTTAACAATTTTTATTCTTTATTCGAAACAAAAGTTCAGAATATAAATCAAAATCTGATTAAAAATGTTTTGAGGAAACATTTATTCGCTTTCATAAGAAATTCGCAGAAATAGAGTCGAGATATGAATCGAATCGATTCTCAAATAAAGAAAATTGCGATAAATTATTGAAAAGATAAAAATGAAATATATATTAACACAAAAACAAATTCAACATTCAATTCACTAAAATTCAATTGATTTTCATATCGATAATCAAATTTAGATTAATTTTAATTCAATTGATTTAAAATCAATTCTTGAAAAATAGACTTAAAGGGAAGCTCTACCATCTCTTCTTATGGTCGTCCATCGAAATACCTCCCGGGCCTAACAGAACAATCATTAGGAGGCCTCCGATCACTGACAAGGTTTGGAAAAAGTCGTATTTAAGGAAATCATGCATTGGTTTGTGTGAGTCTATTAACCAAAAACAGTTAAAATAGAAGTTCAGTCCTGTTCACAAACAAATTATAAATTAGTATTTCGATTGTCACATGACTTTTGCATAATTACCGGTTAACCATAAGACAAGTAGAAGTGCGGAGAGTTTAGTCTTGAATCCGATGGTGACGGCAGCCATCAGAGCGATGGCGATAATGTTTTGTATGATTTGAATGATATTTATGTCTAAATGCAAAATAGTTGCGAACATCAGAACCGTTAATATTCTTCCGCTTAATTGCATATAAGTTTTGGGCCGATTTTCGCCCAAAGAGGGAACGCCAGCGAAAAGACTTCTGCCCTCGACTTTACATTCAGCCAAAAGAAGCAGAAGAGCGCCACAAAGACTCATATTTCTCAGCAAAAAGTTCAGATCCCATAAAATAGAATACGCGACGGTCTGTCCATTGAAAGAACCACTCATTTAAAACAATTATCAAATTATTGTTTAAATTACTTGAAGACAAACGATTCCAAAAAGTATACCACAAGCGATGGTTACATGAAACCGGGTTAAGACAAGACCAGAACCGATCAGTTGCGCCAACATATTGGTTAAGACGAATAGAGTGGCAATAATATAACCGCAGCCCCACTGGGCATTCATATAATCCCTCTGCTCTGACCACTGGAACCACATCCTTATGCCGTCTTCAATGAATGTGGACACAAGACATAAGCGGGCGATTGTCGGTAGGATTGTCTTCGAGCGCCGCAACACCTGATCCACAAAAATAACAGATAAATGAAAATAACTTTAAATAACATTTAATCAAAATATTGATCAAAAAGAGAGTAAATGTCAACACAGACCTCGTCGGCCACGTCTTCAGCCTTAGATATGAACTCTTGTTTGGACATCACTTCAAGTGATAAACAAACTGATCAAAAATGTACTAAAAAGATAATAATTAAAAATGTTGTCAACAATTAGGACAGGAATGAAGTGATGCCACGTGTAGTCTATTGACGACTACTTTAATCGTCGATAAATCATTTTTAGCCTCAAATCACTTTCAGTCGATTCACTGTTTTCTCAAAACTACAGACAGAGTCACCACAACTCAAACACTCACAAAAACATACACTTTTTTGAGGCCACAAAATGCCCACTACTAAAATACACAAGGTTATTTGTTTTAACCAAATAACCTCACCTTTCGCCTCTTATTTGATAGGTATTTAGATATAATACAATTAAAACATTAACCATATTGCGTTACAAACTCATCTGATATTAGTATACAATTAACGAATTTGATTGTAATTGAGAGCCATTCATAACAAACGACGAATTAATTAAAACATAAGATAAATAGAAATGAATTTATTGAAAAAACGAAGTTTACATCTCTTTGAGAGCAATAGAAATAACAAAACTCTTATAATGAATGACTATTTCTGTAATAAAATTAAACGAAATGTTAAACACTTTAATCATTTATCAAATATTTTGTTTGAAAACGAATCTAATTTTGAGAAAACAGTAATGAAAAGCAAAATCCAAATCAACAGATAATTCAAAAGCCATTGATCTGAGCGATGGGTCGATTCGAATAACTATTATTTTGAGCGATACTATTGTGGCTATTGTTGGGAACATTGTTCGGCTGATTCTCCTGAGAGGAATCTTTATCCATGTCTTCATTCAAAAGCGCGTGTTTGTCGTTAACCAGAATCAAATGAAGGAAGACATCCACTGCTGTGTTTGTGTCACAAATAGCGACCCAATGATTGTCAGGTCTGACTTCGATGAGAGTACAGGCCAGTGCGTATTGAGGCTTAGAAAATCTGAGCAGTTTATCCCTCGCACTGGCCGTCCAGTCCGATGCTTTATTACCGAGGATTGGTTTTATTCCATAGAGACCTACTTTGAGCGCTTGAACTGGAAGTGAAAGGAACTCCTTTTTCATTAAACGCAGATTTTTGTAGTCGAGAACATGAGTTCCTCCGTAATCAATATAAGAGACGGTAACCACTCTCTTATCACTGGCGTGAATTCGAGAGATGCGAGCCCTGTGCCAGTTCTTATCCCCTAAAACATATTTTGTTTAATTTGCTCAAAAATTAGAATTTACTTTTAAATACCTGGATAACGACAAACAACAGGATATCCGACGTACAGGAACTCGAAAGGAACGGTCCATTGATCACTGGCAGGGCTGTCGTAAAAATCGAGACCAAACATAAGACTTTCGAGTGCTGTGTGATATTCGGCGCCTTTGAACTGAACATAGATTTCGTGGGGATTTACTGCAGAGGAGATATAAACGGCCACATATTCGTAATTTCCGGCCTTAAATTTTTCTGGCAATTGCATGGGTCGGAAGTGCTCTCCTGGTAGTACAATACTAGATGGAGTGTCCACTAGAGTGATCGGTACTATGAATTTGGCGGCTCGTGTCTGTCGAACCGTCCATTCACTCAACTCTTCCTTAGACTTAATGAAAGCCCTTTTGTGTCCCTCAATAGTTTTGATAACAATCGGAATCTCGTCTTTGATTACTTCAAACAAATGAAAGGCATCGGAAAACCTCAACTGTTTGAGAGTAGGCTCAATCGAATCGAATTTGTCGTTATAGGCGGTCACGAAATCGGAGAGAGGCAGTCCCAACGGAGACATCATTTGAATCAATCGCAATATTCGGGCGTAAATCTGATCCGGTATTTGTCTCAACAGAAACTTCGTATTCATATCTGAAAATAAGAGACAATTGAAGATAAAAGTGAGGAATACCTCAAACATACCTATTTTAACGATAGGTTTAGGTTTCTCGAATTTTTTGAAGCGAGAGTCGTGAAGGATTTCCTCTTTACTATCATTGACTTCGATGGCAAAAATCTGTGGTAAGCCGTGAAAGAGTTCCCTTGGAGACTTGAAGCCCCAAATACGGGAATCAAATTTAAGTTTGAAATAGTTTTCGTATTCTGAGGCGAAATCCAATGCATTGATACCATTCTCGTGGAATAAGAGCACAGTTCGGAAATTTTGTTTCGCTTTGTTATTGATTACATTCGAGTCGTTAGACTTAGAACTGCAAACACTCTGATTGTCCACTGATTTGTCCAATTTTGGGATCGGTAGGGAATATACAACTGGTTTGACTTCAATGGTGGCCACATTCGCCACCTGTGAAGAAATGGCCTTTGTCGAGGAGGGAACAGTGAACATTTTCCTCTGTGTCGTTGAAACAGTGGTTTTTGTCATAGTTGATTGTGTGGTCACAAATGTCAGAGTTGTTGAGGTGGCTGTCGTTGTGATCACAGCTATCGAATGTCCATTTGTTATCACAGTTGTTGTGGTCGGCACTGACTTCGATTCGGTCTTTAAACGTAAACAATCAAAACAAGTGAATCAGAATTTATATGAATGACGGAAAAGACAAACCATTTGCGGCTTCTTGAGTGGCATCAGCTTAAAAGTCTTAGTTCCCGTCGGAATCATTTCCAACACATCGGGTATAGATTGAAGACAATCAGTCAAAGTCTGAAAGCCATATATTTTATAATCGAACGATTCTTTGAATTGATGGCGATATCGAGCCTCGAAGTTGAAGAGCATAAAGCCTTCCTCGATGTCGGGCGCAGACATCATAAGTCTTATGTTTTCCTAAAAACATTAACTCTAAGCAGTCATTAACTCAATGATTGGAAATACCTTAAGCTTATTAGGGATGGGAACAGTATTCGCTGAATTGGATGGAATAAGCGTTCGTGGCGAAAAACTGTTATTAAGAATACGAAGGTCTGAAGCGGATCGAGTCTGAGGCAAACTCCCCATCGGTTGTGAAATCTGAACATTCAATTTGTTTAAGGTTTTGGTTATTCTAAGGTTTAGGAACTTTTCGCCCAAAGAAGTAACATTTGAGGCCGTATTTGAAAGATAACTCTGATTTACTGCAGGTGTGGCCATATTTAGTGTCGGTGTTGGAAGTAATGGCTGCCAATGGGGAGCAGAACTGTTTTGAACGTTTGGCCGCGAATAGTGACTCATATTGTGTTGATTGTATACATTTGCTGTAAAATACAAAAACATTCTATCAATTAATGTTTTAATTGTACCGACTCTTTGATGGAAAATGGATTCTGAGGCGAGGGCTCACATAAATCAAAGGGCTTTGAATTGAGAACTGATTGCGACAAAGCGTCATAATATTTATAAAACGCCAAAAAGAGATCATTAGTTAAAGTGTTGTTAATATTTAGGACATCGCTTTGTAAATGAATGTCATCTGAAAATAATCAATAACTTAATGACCAACTGATTCCCAATTGTGATAAACAATTAGAAATGCAAACAAAAGTCACAATCAATCAAATAATGGCATAAATGAGAAGAAGTGAACACTAATCACAAGAATTTCAAGTTTTTGATAAAATATTCAGAAAGAGTCAAATAATACTTCTGTAAGAGTTGGCAGATCTGGAGAGTGGAGGGTTGGCCGGCGGGTGGACGTAAGGACTTCTCCACAATGTGGGGAATCTTAGATTGGAAGTCCTTCTCGACTTCTTTCTGTTCTTATTTTGCTTTTGCACCAAATCGATGATATGTTTAGTGGTTTCGCTCTTCACGGGAAAGAGTGTAACCGAATTGATGTCCTGAAGGTTACCAATCATTCTGATCCTATCGGGCATTGACTTTAGAAGAGCTGTCACTGAACTGAAGTTAAACTTATGGTACGGAATCATTTCACCTGAAATACAATTCATTAAAAGCTATCCTCTGCAGCACACCCCCACACATACCCTCCTGATCTTTATAGTCAAAGCATAGTTGTCTCAATGTTAGCCCTTCGGGGTTTGGAATCACTAATGAGTGTAAGACTGTCTTCAATTCCTCCAATTGTTCCTCCAATTCCTTGTTAGTCATTTTGTGGCGAATATATGGCTTCAATCAAATGTCAATACAAAAGACTTTCAATTAATTATTAATTCAAACAGAAGAAAACAACGGTTTGGGTCTTAAATGAAACCAAAATTAAGTGAAAAGTGGTTTAAAATGACTGAAATCAACGTTTATTTTCATTACAACATTGGCTCTGATTTGGGCTCTAAAACATCGGTTGTCACTGTAGTGCTCCCAAAACACTAATGACGCCAACACTCATCCATTAACTTTCAATTAAGTTACCAATTTTATATTGTCATCATATTTAACAAAATAAATAATAAAAGGCAATAAAGTAAAAAATATAAATCGAATATATTCAAATAATCAAGAGAACAATAGGAACGAGATGAAAATACATGTTGTGGACAAATGGCGCCAATACTTGAAAAAAATGGTTTCAATAAAATTATTATTAGTGTTTGTGACGATTGACGGCACAAATGCCTCCCATTTATTAAAAGCTGACGAAATCTCACAAACAATACACAAAATACGTTTAATTGTCATAAGTGGTCATTAGATAACTTGGTATTATTTCCTCAAAATTTTCTCGACTTTGATGATCTGTTTGTCTATTTGCATCGCTGTAGTCATGATAACAAATAAGTTTAAATAGCAAACACCTCGAACAGAAAGTTTGGGAGTTCATTTTAACTTATATGGTTGGTTTCAGGGTAGAATTCTGAATTCAACCATGTAATTTTTATTTCCGTCCATGGCCATGATTTTAAAAGATTCATTTTTATACTTTAATAGTCTATTGATATAAAGTTTGATGATGAATATAATCTAGTAATCATACAACACTACACCAGTGAATATAAAATATAGCGAATCATTGTTAACACTTTCTATTATTGATTCCAACAT
>JAQGCS010000507.1:0-21806 GCA_034702105.1 Fuscozetes fuscipes
CTCTCTCTCTCTCTCTCTCTCTCTCTCTCTCTCTCTCTCTCTCTCTCTCTATTTATTCATTTATTTATTTGAAAAATTCTGAATAATATGTCGATTAAAATAAGTATATAAAAAGAATAAATAGGTTTTGCGATAATAAACTTGGAGTTAATTCTAAGGACCATAATATCGATTCACGTTTTTTTTATCTAAATTGAGAGAGATGGAAAATATTTCTCTTATCCTATGGTCTCTTGCTTTTGATAAGAGAAAAGTTCTTAAGAAAATACTTTTCCATTTATTTATTTTTATGAATATGTGTCCAATCAAATGGAGGCCACTGTAAAACATGACAAATGGCTTGAAAACATGACTTCATAAAAGCCTATTTCATCAACAAATTTGATCGAGGAAAATGTATTTCGCCAAAGAAAAAGAACTTATATTTCAAAAGCTTTTGGTTTTATTATTTTCGGGCAAAATTCCAAAACGAGTTATAAAAAGAGTAAGTTATTATCAAAAGTGTATTATTATTATTATTATGAAGATTTATTTAGAGCCTCGCAAAAGGATCTCATTTCTCTGTAATCTCTTAAAACAATATTCAAAACAAAATATCAAAAAGTAATTGAATTTGGAGTGAAATTGTTGTTGTTTTGAATCTTGTTTAACAAGAACTTAATTCCAGACTAAACTTTTTACTTTTGTATTCAGTTTTCTTCACTTTAAATTAGTTTTCAAGTCTGCAGTCATTTGCAATATTAAGTGGAAGGTAAAAAAGATAATCTTATCTTTTTATTCTTCATTGTTATTGTACTCTTAACCATGTACAATAATATGTATATATAAAACTTATACATCATTATTAATTTTTGATTATTATATTTGTGTCCATTAAAAATTGGAGCACTCGATTAGCAATGGAAAGGAGTTGCTATCGAACGAAACGTTTGCCACAATTTGACACATTTCCCAATTTTTGAAATATGACAAAACAGCATTTGATTTAAAAAGTGAACCAAAAGACCCAACGAATAAAAAATCGTTAATTTAATCAAAGAGTAGAAAAGGGTTTTAACAGAAAATTAAAATAAATAAATCAAATCAAGTGCTCATTAATTATCGTTTGAGACGCGCCTAACATTCAAATTGAAGCAAACATTTTACAAAACATTTATTATTTATTGTTTCATTAATTCAAAATATAATCATTTTTTGTGCTTCCAATTGCTTCTTAAAGAAATAAATCTATGAATTCAATCCCATTATTAAGGATTTTATTGTTTTATTGGTAAAGAAATATCATTTCGAAAGAATTAGATCATTAACACAACAATCAATCGATTGTAACATTATTTTCGTCACAAAATTTAGGGCAAAAAAGAGTAATAAAAATTTCAAATTGAAAAAAGTTGATTAAAAAAGTTATTAAAATATGAGATATAATGAACCCGTTGTCTGCTATCAATGTTATGGAGTCTTAATAAGAATCGAAACACTCAATGAATGTGAAAATTATAAAAAACAGTCAACGATTGCAAAGACAGAGACCGGACGTCGAAATTATCCATAATTCGCTTTTTTGTCAGAATGTTGTCTTCTAGTTATTGACGAAACAGCACTTATATGTGATATGACTTTCCCCGAAGAATCACATGTCATATAAAAGTATAGTTTTCTTTATTTTTATGAATCATAAGAATCGGCGGACGTTATACTCGAGTCGTTTTTGATATCTAACAATCAGCTCCGCGTTAGTGACTTCTGACACCCAAATATCAAGCAATTCATCGGTGCATTCAATAGTTGATGAAAGTGGTTGTGCTCTCATATAAACTCATAGAATATAACTTATATTTAAAGGAAAAGGTTTTTATGAAATTTTGTTATATTTCTAATATATTTCTAATATATGTGTGGTGTAAGAGTATGGGTAGCATACATAGGTATAGGGGTAGGAACAGGACCTGACATAAGTCACGGTGAGAGCTAATGAGAAATTCATAAGAGAAAAGTGTATTTTTGCTCAGATAATCATAAAAACATATCTCACCCAAATATAAAGAGATAGACACACAAACTGAATGAGAAAGTACTGCACCCATGAATGAAAAGGCTATGAGTTCTGTATGTGTGTGAGTGAGTGCTCGCACGAGAAGTCAACCATTGTATGAGAAACGACTACATTTCTGTTTGGCATCGAATATGATTTTTTCACAAAAATCTTTACTAAAGATATATATCTGAAGGAAAGTCTGAGACCGAACCCAACGTATATTAAGGACGAGATATGAAGCGATGAACGAAACAATAATAATAATTCTTATATAAGATATTAGTATAAGATTTCTCTTGTTTTTAGAGATTTTAGTCTTTTATTTTTGGCAAAAATACTACAAATACTGAAATACGAAATTTTCGTCGAAAGTAATTATTACTTTTCGGTGCTTTTTCTCAATGACTTTGAAAGTCATAACAGAATTCATTGTTAAATAAATTAAACGACGAAAACATATTCAAAGATCAGATAAAACATTTTCTCTTAATTATAACATAATCTCGAATTTTAAATGAATAAAAACAATTGTAAGCCAGAAATGTTGAAACAAATAATCAGATTTGAAATATTGTCAGAAGTGAATAATTATGTCTTTCCTCAGTTAACAGAATATAAATATATTTTTTTGTGGGAATATATTTTGTTTGGATTTAGAAATAGAAACCAATTAAATATTATTTACAATTTTTGTCAATTAGTGGAACACATATTTCAATATTCAAGTGATTAATCCAAACAAATAATTCATTTGATTTTCCAACAAATCATAACTATTGAGAGTTCACTGATTCGGATGTCCTTCGAAGACGTTTTTGCACTTATATTAAAAAGACTTCGAAAAAATGGTTCAGAATTTTGACAGAACCTGACATAAGCCTCGCTTCAGTGGCTATTACTCTATGTATGAGAGCCTGTCTATTATGGATGACTAAAGATTCACAGCAATGATGTATTGTTCTTCTCTTTGATACAACCATCCAAGTTTATCCTCGGTTTTGAATTTGAGTTTTCTATCCAAAATTATTTTGAATATATTGGAGGCCCTAGAATATTGAGATTTATGATATATCTCTCAATTTTCTCATTTTGTTGTGAGAAAACATGAGATAAAATGAAATAAGGCTATAACTCAAACGCCCGTCTCTCAGTCTCATCACTACCCACTTCTTTAGCCCTCAATTGACACCTTAAGAGTGAGAACAGTTGTGTCACACAATCGACAAATGTTTAATGATATGGCACTGAATATTGAAACGCCTGAAGACATTAATTGCGAAAATCATTTCCGATATATTCATAACTAATAAAAATAAAATTTCAATAATATGAGAGAATAATAGAGCAAAAGGACAGACAGTTAGCATTTGACTGACTGTGGCTTTTGTGAGACAATCACATAATCAATAAATAGAAATCGAGGCCAACAAAGAGATTGTGAAAAACCCATCTGTGATGTTGTGATGCCTAATGTCTGCGAGAAATCAAATGATTTAGAAATTTGAATGAAATGGTTTGGAGACCAGAAAATGCATATCTCAAGGGGGACGACACGAGTGAATGAGTGCAGCCGAGCACTTGTTTCTCTGTACTTTGTGTTTCAGTTAGTTGCGCCCCAACACCAGCCACTGAGGGACGGATGGATTTTGTGAAACTCGATGTTAAAGATTCCCATCATTAAAGACCATAAGTTATATTATTTTTTGATACTGACATACATTGAGTGCAATAAATGGTTGAATGCGTGCGAAGGAGTTTTGTTGTTATCACTGGACTTAACATTGTTTTTATATTCAATTTTTAAGGTTATGTACTCTAAACTGTAATTTCCTTACATTTTAGTCATCAAACAATATTTTTGAATACTTTTTATCATTAATTCCTCAGAGCTTTTGTTTTATTTTCTCAGACATATAATTATTTTCTTCACAAAATGGTTTTTATAACTACTTTTTCTGCATATATGGTTCACTTGGATTCAAATTTATTGTGTTTTAAATTTCAAATGCTTTTATTATTTTATTATTATTTGAGATTTTGTTTGTTTGCAAATCTGAGGAATAAAATACATGTTTTTTCTTTAATGTGATAAAAGTCAAGTATTTCCTTAAATTTGATATCAATTTAAGAACCATTTATCACAATAACTGTTCATTAGTTCATATGAAAGGCTCGATAAGAGACTCAAAGTCAAGAGTGAAAGAGTGAACCAAAAATGCAAAATAGGAAACGAGTGGTAAATACAACACAAGAAAAGTAAACTATTTTTTGTCAAAATGTGAGACTCTTTTCATTGATATTCTTCGGCAACATTTGGTTTCTTCGCTGTGAAACTGTTCACAAACACTGCCCTATTGTGTATGAGTTGGCCCCGAGAGTAACAGCACGACAGCCGATATCCATTGAGAACCATCAGGGCTTGACTTCAGTAGTCGTCCATATTCTGAACGGACCTGA
This sequence comes from Fuscozetes fuscipes, assembly GCA_034702105.1. Taxonomy (NCBI): domain Eukaryota; kingdom Metazoa; phylum Arthropoda; class Arachnida; order Sarcoptiformes; family Ceratozetidae; genus Fuscozetes; species Fuscozetes fuscipes. The sequence continues at coordinate 4,493 of JAQGCS010000507.1, forward strand.
GAGCCAATATTCGGGAGCGTAGAGTCCCGACGTTTCTCATTGTGCTGGACACAAATAGAATGCACACATATATGAGTCGGTACTAAATTAATTCAAGTGTGAACAACACTACAACAAAAGGACATTATTAAGAAGCTCTCATACGGACTCCCATTTAAAGGAAGGAACCCCTGCGTCACTCTATGACCCTATTCTTAGGACAATAGCTTCGATATGAATATATTGAATGTAAGAATCACTAAACGAGTATCGCCTCAATGAGTTTCAAATGGAAGGACACTCTTCAGAGTTAACACTAACGACAGAGTTAACCATATTTAAGAGACTCTCCTCTTTTCGACTCTAAATAAACTTTTGCACAAAACTATTGCAACTCAAGACTCGATACAGTCTTTTATGACATTTAACTCAGAGAACGGATAAACTCTGTCTTAAAGGGCACAACACTTGGAAAAAATGCGCGCACTTGAAGTCGTCCAACAAAGTCACAAAATAGTTTTGAAATCAATACTCATTCAATGTATGTGTGTTATGAATGCCTGGGCTCAACATTTGCACACCTTTTCTGGACATAAAATCAGTTTTATTGATTTCAAAGATGACTTTAATTGCGAGTAATTTAAATAATGGAAAAACTTTGTTCCTATGCTTTACTTTACTTTGAATTAAAGTGAATTCCTTACGAATGAATGCCTTAAAATATAAATCACCTGTTAATGAGCTTAACTTTTTCTCCAAGTTTAACATCAAACTCAAGTCAAAGAAATTAATTCAAAATTTTTCAGTCGAATTCTGGACTCAAAAAAGCTATTCATAGCGAATGACTGCATGGACTGCACCCAAATTCTGTGCTAAACATCTGTTATTAGGGAAAATCGCAAAATTATATTCATTGAATTCGTGGCTAATATTGAGATATTGATGTCTTGAATCGGCTGAATATATGATTGGATGGAAATTATTTAAGACTTTAATTGCTTATTAAATGTGATAAAACGATTCACAAAATTATACGAATTGAAGAAATTTATAACACAGTAAGAGTTCGATATAAATATAAGTCAATAGAAGAGCAATCGATTACTTTGTCAGTAATTTTATTTGGAGGTCTCAGGTATTCATTCTTTGCCTCATTTGAATTCACACCCGATTTGGTGCAGTAATAGAAGACATAAATTTTGTGCAAAAATACGTTTAACGCCAAAAGAAAACAAATCTAAAGAAACAAAATTTCAATTTTGAAAATATAAGTTCACTACAAAAATAGGAGAAGTAGGCGTTGGCTCTCCCGGTGCTGGCGATTGTAGTAATCAGTTGTTTGTGTTTGGGTGAGTACTGCCACTGGAAAATAAGTAGTCCTTCTTTGCATTTAAGCCCAGAATAATAATCAGTTGTATTTCTTTTTTATTTGAGATCAGAAGCTCTCATCTCATTCTTCGTTAGCTTTTTGTTATAAATCTGTTGGAAATCTAAATAACTTTTACTGAAATAATGAGCGCACAAATGAACAGCAGACGAAAAAAGTTCAGTTTTTATCTTGTTTATTGCTAAGATGAGCACACCCTCAATGAACAGACTTCTGGCTCTCATTAATATGAGTGGCCATCACTTTTATGGGTCTTAAGATCGCCAATAGTTTAAAATTAAGTGCCAAACAGTAAAAGTGCATTTGTATGGCCAGAAATGCAATTCTGGTCTTCCATTGCTATCGTGAGTATTGTTGGGCCGACACATTCACTAATCTAAACATTGATCGGTTGGAGTGCAATGTGCGACGACTGAGCGCAAGACATTTGGATACATGAGTTGGGCTCATGTGAAGGCTCGCGACCCGAAGGCATCTCATCTCAAGTCAATCGATATTTGCTTTTTATGTCTCGATTTATGCCGTTCTTCTAATAACACTATTCCCTGGGTATTATTTTTGAACTTAACCATTCAAAGAAAAAAAAACGAACGCTAATTGCATGAAACATTGCTTGATCAGTTTTAATTAAATATTCCGGTCATAAGACAAATACATTTTTCAATTTTCTACTCAATTATGGATAAAGTGATTCATCAAAAACAGAATAAATTGTTTTTTAAATTAAATTCAAAGGAAAACACTAAAAGTTTTATCGTTTATAAGGAAATTAATTAAAAGACATAAACAGTACTCAAATGTTTGAACGGAAAAAACGAGAAATAATTGATAACAACGAGAATTTCGATATCAAGAGCATAATAATTAACTTATATTTTGTATTTTTATTAAAAGTTCATTTAATTCGAAAGTGTGGTAACCTCTAATGCATGATAAGTTCACTTTCAATCATAAATACTTTGAACGTTTGCCTTTAATTATGAATTCCTAGAGCATTTTGGCTCCGGACTCGTTATATTATCGCTCAGAATGAGACTACTTTTCTTGATTTGATATTTTCGTCAATACATTCGGCATTTGTATGAAAACAGCGGCGAAAACATTTACCTCTTAAGTCATATCACATAATATTTTTTTGGACCCAATATTAAGATAGCGATACCTTAGGGCTCGCAATCATTAAAAATAAAAAATTCAACCGGTGTTACACCAAATTATCTCAGGTATAGATTGAAACTGAAAAACAAAATCGAATCCATTGCAACAAAATTATCAATTTTGAGGAAAGAGCTTCTAGTCATAGTCTACAAAATATTCAATTCCCTGGTCATAGCCACGCGTGAATTACATCAATTGATAAAGAGATCAGATGTTTGTTCAAAGACTAAGTTATCGTAAAAATGAATACAAAACAACTGTTTTTTATTATATTCACTGAAATTACTTTTCGTTATATAAACTTATTTTTATCTCTTTTATGACATGAGTTATATAACAATAAGATCTCAAGAATTATATCAATTGTGACGATAAAGAGCTAAAATGAAAGTTTATCTTGGTATATCATCTATTTGTTAGGCCCTACTTAACAGTCATTAATGATAATTATTTTTTAGGGATATAATAAACAGTTAATAATATGAAGAATAATAATAATGATAAAAGAGAGCTCCGGTCGATGTCAAGTCCGATAGCGCTTTACTGAAGATATTTGCTTTGATGTTTAGGACGGATCCCAAATAAGAAATGTCTTAAATATATGGTATATGAGATCTACACTTATTATAGTTTGACGTTAACACACAAAACGGCAAAATTATATAAGAATTGGCTGAAGAGGAAAAATAAACGATTGTATGAATACATACAGAAGCGGGTCAGACATAGAGGAGAGAATAGCTTAGAGACGAGGGAAGGCATCGCATGTTATATCTCATCCAAAGCTCACAACACATACAACACACGAAACTGAGTGTAATATTAGAAGATATGACGAAAACGAAAATAAGAGGCGAAAATTGGCAGAGAATGCAACTGAACGGGGATGCAGTGGTCACGACATTCACCAACAGATACCAGAATATGAGATGTGCGCCTCTCAAACATACGCCAGACCCCTAACATGCAGTGTCTGTTAGATGTTCATGGCTTCAATCTTCTCTGAAAATGTTTTTCTCGTCACTCATTTCTCTCCTTCTCTCAGAAGGTTTACCAATAAGTCCAGTATTTTTATCTCATAGTTATTAGCGAACAAAACGCTGACAATCAATACATGAGTTACCCGTACTCTCAAATTATTAACTTTAGACCACATTTTGTACTAAAATTTAGTGACCTTTTGGGCGTTTAATCACGAATTTTGACCATTTGTTAACTCTCTGAACGTCAACAAAATCTAAGCCATAGATTAACAGGTTTTTTGTTTCGAGTAATTTACCCAAAATTATGGTCATAAAAATTTGGCCAAAACATAGGAATCACATGTTTTCCAAGAAACAAATTCTTGCAGCAAAACCTCAAACCTTTCAATTAGAGGACATAAAAGTTCGCTGAAAATTGTTTGCAAAATAGGAAGAAAAACAACAAACAAATTGCAGAACACAAATAACAAACTATTTTCGACATTGAAATCAACTCTCCATAAAAAAATATTTTTTCAGTCGAATGGTATTCAAATACAAGTGGAAAGTGATTTGAATTACTAGTGATTTGTTTCCGCCGACGCACCAAATCATCGTTTGATTATATTTTGGCACAAAAACCACTTCATAGCCGACAATCAAATGCTTGACTTTTAAAAAAGCGGTCCTTTTTATCGATAGTTACGAACAATAGGTCTCAAATAGTGAGCACAAGCCATACATCTGGCACACCATCACCTGCTTATGATGTTGTGCTTCTAACAAATCTGAACACTTAAACTAAACTACTCTCTGAGCTATCAGTCGATACACAAATTTATTCTTAACGTCTGTTTTACTGACAATTTTTTCTTAAAAAAAAAATTCTTAACAGATATCAAAGAAATCATGTTTTGTGCGGTAAGTCTGTCAGTGGTTATGCTGTGCGATGTATGGCCACCACTGATATGCTATATGGATATAAACAGGAATTGAATAATTTGGCAAATATTTCATGACTTGAGTTTCAGTGATTGTCTAAACACAAAGAACTGTACCTCAGAGTCAAGTCTAAAGTTTCAAAAGAATGCCATTGAAATCATAGACATTATATAATTGTGACCTTAACTGTAATGATTGTAATGAACAGCACAAGAGAGGGTACACTTTTAGTAACACTTTTAACTGTATTTTACTTATAATAATAGCGAACAGAAAGCAAACTATAATTAGTTACAATTGAATGAGAAGTTTATTTTCTATTTATTTCATTCATTTATTTGTTTCGTTTCTCGACATGAGTTCCACTCTTTTCAATCGCAAAAATAAAAGTAAAGTTTCCAAAGAAATACAAATTAGAATCGGAGCTAACAATCAAAAGCACAGTCAGAATAAGGCATTCATTTGAAGAGATTATCTCTATTTTTAAACTTAAAACCCGTTTTAATGAAGTAATATATAACTGAAAACACAATTAAACGGGAATTACATTCTAAACAAATTAATTTCAGGTATAAAACAAAAGAGTTTTGTCTCTTCTATTCTTCAATAATATCTAATAAATAGATTTTAATGAGTGGTAGTTATTCTCACGCTATTTAATAATCTTGAGTTCTTTAAATTAATATCCAGGTCCACTTTTGCGCGCAAAAGGCTAGAGTGAGGACATGATATTCTCATAGACACGAGTCATATCATTTATACAATAATAATAATATCATAATTAAAGTATTACTTTTGTGTTCATTAATGTTCTTTTTTGTCTATTTTTGTCTCAACATTACGACTAATTTGGTCTGAAATTAATCGTTTATTAGTGGAGGGGGTGATGACTAAGACATTTGAGGGCTGTTGTGTCGGAAAAGTCAATGCAATGGCAGTGACGGAGCGAAATAAGAGATATTTGAATGTCACAAATGACACGAGACATGCACTCAGTGCATACATAAGGCACTCGTTGAGGAAATTCGTCGATATATCTGTCCAATGAGATGGCAATTGAATTTCCCCTCTCCTTCACTTTGACGACAGAGAGGAAAGTCTACTTTCGGTAAAATAGAATGCAATCGCTTTAATTATTAATTTATTTTAATTGTTTTCCCTAAAGATTATTAAATTAATTGAGAAATATATTTGAAGGCAAATATCACTAAAAATAATTGTTTTATGAAATTAACCCAATTTTTGTGCCAAACATTGAAAACCTACTCTTCGAACGGAAGTCCGAAAGTGGAAGTCTGTCTGCAAATGTGATTCTTCAGAAATAGTCAGTATTGAAGGGTTTGGTCGGTGCAGCACATTGTAAATTACACTGTCAGTAGTATTGTGTGAGCAATATGTCCGAGCACTGGTCTATCTCTTTTTGATCGGTTGGCCGATCTTTTCTCCCCTCTTTCTCTTCGAGGCATAAGTTTTATTACTAAGTGAACGATGATTTCCCGTTGAGCTCATCACTAAGTTTTAGCACAATTTCGAGTCATAGCCTTTATTATGCATTAAATGAGTCGAAGGTTTCAGTAAATTTTCGGTCCAATCATTTCCATTGGGATAGCCTGAGGTCATCGCGTTTTCCAGTGCGCGCACCGGCTATGGATTGGCGTGAGTTACAAATCCAAGTGAAGCGCAATTCCGCATATAATCAAAATAAGTTTACGTTAGTTTTTGTTCAGAAAACCTAAGTTTTCACTCAAATGTTTGCAATGATTTAAGGACACGAAATGTTCTGGTTATTATTTTTCCATATTCCTCATAAATTTTTAAACTAATTGCAGACAAAGAAATTTAAAAGAAATTAAGTGTTAGAAAGAGCGACACATATATGTCTATATGTCTGGTCTATTATTGGCATTTTTGATGCATAAATTGTCAGAGCAGTGCACGAGACGAGCCCTGAATTTATAAATTATAATAAAGTGTAATCCATAAAAATTTATTCGGGGCTCACACGACAGCACTGACTTATAAGACAGACTATTATACTCATCGATAATGTTCTGCTGCAATGATCTTCCAATATATTAGACATAAAACACAATTTTATTAGAAGTTTAGCCATTCGTTAGATTGTAGTTAAAGTGGAGGCAAATGTGGCGCAAAAAGAGGAAGTGATTCGACACTCAGTGGTTATATTAAACTGTTTTGATTTTGCAACAGATGCCAAACGAGTAGTCGCTTCTGAAATAACATTCAAATTGGGGTATAATTTGATGAAAGTCACACTTTGCTCGACTAATAATTAATATCGAATCCATTTTTCAATATCACAGCTTTTTAGTGAATTTATCGTCTGTTTTGCTTATTTTGCTGTCCGTTGAGGTATAGCCTGAGAGCAGAAATCCGTTCGTCTTTGAGAACGTCTATTGCCGGCAGAAAAATCCATTATAAACGGCATAAGTGAACATAAATGGCATAATTTCTATGAGCGAAAGGCGTCCCAATTGAGGCATTCGTTAGTGAAGTTTCAATTTATTGAACCAAAATTTTCGTTTGACCGCAAAATAATTGTTTTTCGTTACCGGTCTTACAGATAGACATTAAGACAACACATGAACTCGTCTTCACGGCTACTGATGGCTCTCTTAACAGTTACCAGTTATTTACCAATTTTTTCTAAATTAAGGAAATATTTTTCAATTCACTTCATTTTAAGTGAAATTGTTTTTAAACAACTCTTTAGGAAATGATTTGAGTGTTTGAGAGTTCGTTAGCAAATTCTTAGTATTGAAAATCGATTCCCAAATATTTTCAACACATTTCTGAGTCTCTTCTGTAGCGTAAATGAAAAATGTCTTACGCTTTGAATATGAGTGGAGTCAATGATTGTCATCTGTTGTGAAGTCATGCTATGGGTTAACAATATTTCTATTTTCAATCCCTTATAGTATTACAACAAAATACTCAGATTTTCAAAAGAAATAGAATTTGATTTGTGTGTAAAGGAATTCATATCTAAAGCCAAGAAATTCATCTGATATTCCTCTGAATAAAGGGTTCTAAAAAATTGTATATTCAGTCGAATATTCAATTTTGTTGTCCAATCAGATTGTGATGCAATAAAAAACCATAAATTACCCCAAAAAGAGGCTAAACTAAGCCATGAAAAATAATAAATGAATTGCAATCCGTATGACTGAATTTGATGAGTAAATGAGAGCCATATTGTCATTGAAACGATTTTATATGCGAGCGCACAAATTACAGGAAAACGACACTCAAGCAAGTCTTTCAAACGTAAACACATTCGGTGTGATTATCGGAACACTTCTTTCCTACGCCGAGTGCTCGTTGTATGGGAATCACCTTAAGATTGTGCGACCAATAGTAGTGTGTTGTGTAAGAAAAACAACACAAACACAACAGTCAAACACAGGCTTTGCTTTCAAACGTAATATTGAAAACGATAGCTTAGGAACAGAAGAGGACATACAAACAGAGACCAGAGAACTGAACAAAAATAATATTAAGAGAATATTATTGTTCCGAAGATCTCAATGACGTCTGTATTGGTTGAGTGAATGTCACGCTTTGCAGAGGAATATATCTGACGAGACTAACGACTAACGAGCAGATACTGTGCAAAAAATGCACTTTTCCACAAGCACAAAAATCACTGCATGGAAAAAATGCTTAAAACGAATAAATTGAGTCCAGAAACAATTTCTAACTATTAGACGCAATCTATAAAAATAAATAAAATATTTATTAGACTTCTATTGTATTCTTATTTTCTTTAGAAACAGATTTCACTTCTCTATCATTAGTTAGAGAAAAGACAAATAGGAATTGAATTCTCTTTTTTTTTGCCAAAAGAAGACATTTAACTAAAACTCTAAACTGATTTGTCCTTTGATTTTATTTTGAGAAAGAGATAAGAAGAAGAAAATTTCATTTAGAAATAGAATGCATTTCGGAGTTCATTAGTCATACTTACAAACGTTTGAATCGATTCACTGAATATTTTTTATAGAAAAAATTCAAATTTCATCCATCAATCATTGAAAAAATAATTGGTTGGATCAATTGATCGAAGTAAACACAAAAGTCTCATATAATGAAGAAAAAAATCAATTTATTTTACCTATCATTTGATATGATATGCATTTTGTTCACATGAATACCCAATATATTGGATTCTCTTAATGCAGTTTTTGTTGAGCGCTCGGCATAACTAATAATTTAATGCATGGCATAAGATTTCATCGCAACCAAAAACAGAATATACCCGAGAATTAAGTCCACAAACTATGAGGAAATAAAAGCTCAAAATCCTTCAAAAGTACAAATTCGACCAAAATTATTCATATTATTTGTGTTGTAATACAATTGTGGGGACAAAGCCTCGAATGTTAACTCAATTTTTAATAACAATTATTTATGAACACAAGACCTCTGCGCTATGGATGACCGACATTGTGCTCGACATTGCACTGCACTTTATGTACATTCAAATGTAATACGGACTCCAAATAGATAAGTGACCGAAACAATAATAACCCACAGAAAACAGTTATTATTTTGCGCTGACTTTTAATGCCTAGAGCTGTTTGCGAAATCTGATGGGTACTATACTTACACATCCCATAGAACTTATGCTGTGTTCAACAATCAATCATTACTTTGACCACAATTTGGACAAAAATATGACCGAAAAGTCTAAGAAATAGGAATATTGGGAAACAAATCAAATTTATTAGGATTCGAATGAAAGGGAGAGAAAACGAAACCTAATATAATAACATTTATAAGAGAAGAGGAATAGCACTGAAATTGTGATTCACTCCATTTCTGTGTACTTTACTTTTGCGGCTCCGATGACTCTAAGACTCAGATGTACTGCAATATACTCTTACACTCTTTTATCGATCTTTATTAGAAATTGCGGGGACTTTCAGACTGTGAATCAGAGAATGAGACACAGAATAACACAGAATAGCCAACAAAACATTAGAACAAAAGCGCTGTCAATACGACTCCAATTGGAGTCAAAGTTGAGAAATCTTTTCGGTGAAATCGCGTGCAAAATGAGGGCCGACAGCAGACTATTTGTGTGTTTTGTGCTAAGACTGAAAATGAGATGAAAGAGAGGCAGAGGCCGAACAACACTGAAAATGTGTGGTTAGCGTGAGTTGTCTTTTGTTTGGATCGCTTTCACTACTGGTACACAAAAATACTTTGCATCCAAAACAAAACACTAATAATACATTCAATGGTAACGGTATTCAAATCAAAAATAAGATGAAATTCACTCAAATATTTCAAAGAAAACTAACCCAAAGTATAGCCAATAAAATGTTATTAAAATTCCATTTTAGTCAGAATTCAATCTATTTTTTCCAATTTTCCGATGAATGGCAACAATTTTTCATCTTTCAAATTGGGTTTACTTTCTTTTTATTTATTTAGTTTATTGAACTCGTTTTCAATAACACATAGAAAAACAAACACATCTTAGCAAAAAATCTCGAATTCAGAGCCAAAATAAATTGTGTTCACTATTTTTAAATTAATTTTTTTGTCTCTAAATTCGTGTAATTATCGTCGCATTCATCAGAGAATTGAATGAAACGACAGATAGAAATGTCATTAGATTTCCACTGAATCTGAGTAATGAATGAAAAGGATTTCAATGAATGGAAACCTAATTAAATGTTTTGTATTATTTTTCAAACCAATTGTTATCCAAAGTTGAGTCCAAAAACTCTTCGGTGATATTTAGGAGCAAAAGCTTCGCTGCAAAGCATTGATTTGTCTAACGGTATGGTATATAAGGATTGTAAGCATTTGTGAACTCAACTCAACTCTATTAGAAAAATAACGTCATTCGGGGACTGACTCAGAGCCAGAATTGGCTCAGAATCTCATAATTGAATGATAAGTGAAATGCAATAAAACAAATGCCGTTTAATATCTACTAAATTATCAGATGATATGTTAAGGAAGGGCTCAGTATTCTTACCGTTCATTCCGTTTCCATTCGTGATTTTTTGTGAGCAAACGGAGGATACGACCAAAAGAAGTGCAAGTATTGAATACTTGTGCGAATGACATGAATGCAGACTTAATGTCAGCATTTCTTTGCACTTAATTGTCATCTTTGGTCACTCCGATCGATCAGAATAACAATAAATCATATTATAGTCAGACTTTGCTTTTATACAGTTTTTCTTCGGTTCTGATAAGTTTTGCTCAAAACATATCAGTCTTCAAAACACGACAATCAAAGACTGAGTTATGTTTCAATCAGTTCTGATGGACACAAATGTTTGTCAAAAAGTCATCAAAAGTCACACAATTCCTGTTCATAACGAATATTATTTTCAAACGATTCTCACAATTATTAGCACTTAAGCAGAAGTTTTCATTAAATTATATAAAATGTAATTAAATGCGAAAATTAATTGAAAATCAAATAAAAATTATTAACCGTTTAATAATGTTTTGATTAGCGGTCCGTTAATACAGAATTTGACGCAAAACAACGATTCCGTATTGGAATTGATGGCAAACGCAATGCTCTGATCTCTTCAATGCACAGACAGACAGACAGTTGTCTCAGAGTTGGTTGTGTTGTGCGCACGAACTCAAAGCCGGCATCTCTTCTGCTTCCGAACCGATTACAGCTCTCATTATCAGCGCATGTCTTATGACATGAAAACCATTGAAGTTTGCAGACTCTAAAAGACTCTAACAATTCACTCAAACACTGCTTTCAAGTGATCACTCGTTACCGCCATCTATAGCCCTGACCACTAGACATGGTTATTAAATTCAAGTGATCTGGTTATTATCACTGATCACTTCAATTATGAGACAATCTCAAGGTCAACTTGCTTCAATCAAACATAATTGAGATTAGATTTGAACCTGGCCATGTGCAATTTGTACAAATTTTAATCAATTTGGTTTATTGACCTGGAACTTTTAGCAATGAGCCCATATAAAATTCTAGCATATTCTTCATATGTATAATAAATGGATTCTTTCTCGTAAGAAGCTTACATCAAGGTAATCTCACTGATCTTTTAGATGATTTTGAGAAAAGTTGTCGGGACTGTCATTAAATGCAATTAAGTGTCTGAACACTACTGACTGTCCGATTGACAAATGATAGAAATTAAGTGCAAAAACAAGTAAGGACTTAAAGAGAAACCTTTCTTCTCATTAGACAGAGCTTGCACAATTAATTGGGAATTTCTACTTAATATGTTTATTTTTAGTAACTAAAGTGTAAATATTTAATAAATTCATTCTGGTTATGTAATCATGCAAACTTATTTATATTGAAATAGATAGCGATAACGTCGTATAAATTGTACTCTAATTAATGTTTAAAAACAATTTTTAATTGTGAATACATGTTATTATTCTAGGAAAGATCAATTTTGACGATAAGTGAGAATTCCCCAAGATCAGTTTACAAATAAAATAATGTTCATTATGTAGACAAAAAATATGTTAATGAATTATGAAATACGCCTAAAATTCTTGACATTTGATGCCATTCATCAGAGGAATGACATACAAAAAAACATTTTCCATAACTTGCCTACACTTTGGAGTAAAGTGTGGGAAGTACTCAAAACTCCATATTATCTAAAATTACAAATGACTCAAATCGAGTGTAATTCCCAAACCAAGGATCAAATACTAAACGTATCTTAAAAGTGAATTACATTTTGTATGTATACAAGTATTGATTACTAGAATTATGTGCGAGTAAATTGTCATTAATCTGTACTTTCAAATGCATGTGTTATTCAAAACAGATGAATTCAATGGGAATTTGTGGTAAAAAGTAATATGATTAGTTATGTTGCAACATGTGGTGATGGAAAAATAATCAATTTGATCGCTCATTCAATAATAGCACTTAGTTTTAACTTAAAAACTGATGTATTTCTAAAATATGTGTTTAAAACACCGATCCATTGCTAATGAAAGTGTTGTCCAAAAGTTATGCTGTGCTTCGAACGTCACAATTGATTGAAACTTGTTTTTGACTCCAATGCCATTTAGACGGCTCTGACTGCACGTGAAGTCTAGTTATGAGTTTGAAATGTTTGTCAAATACAATGTTTAGGTTCATATTAGTCGCCTTTTTAATAACTCTGACCGTTTTTAATAACTCCTGTATTGCTTCTAGGTAAGTTCATGTTATTTACTTTCTTGGTTTTGTTTCAGCGATCGAATAATGAGAATCGATGAAAATATTTGTGATAATTAATCACTAGATATAAGTTATCAGTTGTGTTCTAAAAAATCGGTTGGAGGTTAGAATTTGACCCTCATATGTAACACATATCTCATTTTATTTTTTCCTGCCCATCCAATTCAGTTAAATACATTATTCAAGTTTACCTGTCACTTATTTTTGGCATTAATTGTACAATTGTTTAAAGTAATATTATTTAAAAATTAAAAAAAAATTAACTAGTATCTATTAAGATCTAATATCTATTCTAAGGTTACCAATAGAAATGTTTTAATTAATATTAATCAAAACACAAAGTTACAAGTAAAATTGAAATTTTCCTATTTATACAGTGTATAACTATTGGATAAATAGTACAGCTTGCAACTTTACACAAAGTATTATTTTTTAAAACACAAATATTTGTTATTTAGAAGAGATTCCAGGCACAAATCTTCGGCCGCCAATGACACTCGAAATGACGACAGTAGACCAGAATCACGAGAACGGGTGATCAGCTCTTCTAAGAATCCTTCGGACAAAAATGATTTGAATATAAGGCGCGATATAATCGACACGATTTCGGTTTCGGTCGCTAATAGAGACAACTCATCGAACAGACGGAGAGAAATTCCACCGAGAAGTTCGTCTCAAAAGGACAGCCGATCGATTAAACGAAACCCTAAGTCTACCGATGACTATAAGTGCGGAGGAGATGTTAATGTCTACATCAGCGAAGAGATTACGAGTCCTCTATATCCGTCCAAATACCCGAAGGATGTCGACTGCAGATGGAATATAAGGGCACAAAACGGACAGACCATACGAATCGAAATCTATAAATTGAATATAGAAAGTGATTCCAACTGTAAATTCGATTACTTGGATATTGTGGGCATCAGAAAATTATGCGGAAAAGTCAGTGATTCAATAATTTCCCTAGACACATCTTCGGTTCAACTTAGGTTCCGATCGGACGCTAATAACGTTGACTATGGCTTTCATTTGAGAGTTAGTGCAGTTTCTCGAAATTGTGTTCGTGAAGTAAATGTCACAAACTATGCTTTCGTCACTTCACCCAACTACCCTGCTAATTATGACGATCTGACAGATTGCTGGACTCTTATTAGGGCAGAGGGCAGAACAACATTAGTGGTAACATTCGAAGTGCTTATGTTGGAGCATGACACCCACTGTGCTTATGACTACCTGGAAGTGTTTGACTCATCCACTGCAAGGAATTCTTTGGGCAGATTATGTGAAAAACCAGAGAATGTGACCCTTTCTTTGCAGTCATCTAAAAATGTTTTACTATTGCACTTCCATTCCGACCAATTACTTAACAATAAGGGATTCCGAGCAGAAATATCCACGGCCAAATACACTGGATTCGATAGCTGCAATTGGAAAGTGAACTGGAACAATATGACTCTTAATAGTCCCAATTATCCTCAATATTATCCACCAAATTTAAACTGTGAACTAACAATAAAATCGCCCTCCAAAGACGAAAGGATTGTCATTCTCTTCGATTGGATTCATTTGGAGGCGGGTTCTAATTGTGAGAGAAATGACAGACTTGAGATATGGGAGAGTGAGAAGGAAATCACCCGTGTCATATGTGGCCGACTCTCACAGCCATTCAAATATGTGTCTCAAAGTCGAACTATTAAACTAAAGTTCATTTCAGATGGTTTTGCAGAGTTTCCTGGTTTCGTATCGCGGCTTGCTTATATCAACATCAATAAGGCTGAATCCCGAGTCATTTCAAGTCTAATGCGGGCTCCAGAGAATGCGTCGGTTGTCATCGGCTCAACTCATGTTCTTCATTGCGAACCCCTAACCAATGATCCGATCACTTGGTTTAGAGACGACAAACAAGTATTGTCGGGCATTGCTATGGACGGCAAGTCCTTAATTATCAGAGAATTCGCCACAAGAGCTGAAGGACGGTATGTCTGTAAGTTTGGGCAAGAACAAAGAGAAGCCTGGCTTACCGCTAAAAAGAGTAATTGTCCCCCGGTCATATTCAGAAAGAGACCCAAAGACATGAGTGTTAGTGAAGGAGATTTTGTGGTCCTCGAGTGTAATGTAGTGGACGCCAAAACTCCTGTCAAGTGGGAGAGGGATGGCAGGAGAATAGCCAATAATTCCAGAGTTAATCAGCTTCACAATGGATACTTATTATTAGACCCTGCTAAGACAGAAGACTCGGGTATCTATTTTTGTATTACAAATTCGAATTCTGCCAATTGTATGGTTAAGTCCGGGGCTTATGTTAGCGTTAATTCAAGAGTGAATGTGAAGTCAGTTTGTGGCACTTCTGCGGCCAACCAAGCTGATGCTGACGTTTCCAAAATTATTGGCGGTCGAGAGTCCAAGAAATCTGCGTTTGTATGCATTTATTTTTGTATATCCAAGAACTTCAGTTTAAAAATGTTTTCTTCTCTTCAGCCCTGGCACGTCATGTTCTGGGATTACAAGAGAAAGGCATTTTGTGGCGGAGTAAGTGATTTTACTTATTTATTTGCAATTAATTCGATAATTATTTTCCCAAAAAATAGAGATGATCACACTCAGTGAATTTACTGGGTTATTTTTAAAATAGTCAATTAAATGTTTACAAAAGAATTCTGCAAATTTAAACTTGGTGTTAAAAGTATATAAATTCTAGAAAATAGATAAACAACCTAGTATTTTTATTAATTTGAAGAGATAGCGAACCCCTCTGAGCATGCCTTTTTTAAATTGAAATAATATGGATTACATCAGTAACTGTTGTGTTCGTCAATATTAGGCACCTAAGGGCACAACTCAATGGGTATAGCCTTGAATGTGGAAAATGTTTTTCCATTCGAATGATTTCTCCCTTTTCTTAATTTATATTATTTTGAGATCAAAACCAAATTTTTATGCAATCGTTTAGTTCTCAAAACATTTTAAATGATTTCAAAACTAATGAATAACAAAATTCCTTCACTAATAGGCTCTACTTAATGAGAGATGGGTTTTAACGGCCGCCCATTGCTTTGAAACGGGCTCTGAGTCGGCCATCGAAATAAGACTCGGAAAATATGATCAAACGATAACCGAAGAGTCAGAAGTGAGCACAAAAATAGCTGAAGTGATACGACATCCGGACTTTTCTCGCGACACATTCGACAACGACATAGCAATAGTCCGATTGTCTCAACACATCTCTTTCACGCCACACATACTTCCCATTTGTCTCGTAGACAAGAGAGAGCGCCGACAGACCGACGAATACTTTCTTAAGCCTAACAGCGCTTTACGTATAGGATTTGTGACGGGTTGGGGTCAGCTTAAAGAAAACGGCCCTCAGCCCAGATTTTTGCAGGAACTGCGGGTACCTATAGCCGAAGAACAAAAATGTCGGGCATCGACCGCATTCAAAGTCACTTCCAATATGTTTTGCGCCGGTTATGGAAAGGAAGTGTTGGGCGACGCCTGCAAAGGTGACTCCGGCGGCCCATTCGTCGTCCCCTATAAGTCCCGTTGGATTATTCTTGGAGTAGTCTCTTGGGGTGAGGGCTGCGGTCGGAGCGGCAAATACGGGTTCTATACCAAAGTTAACAACTATTTGGATTGGATTAACGCTATCATCAAATTGTGATAAACTGTTGACAGCTCTTCATATGATTTGTAAATATTTTTTAACTTAAATCAACAAAACTCTTCATTTAATTCTTACATAAATTAAGATTTTGTACAGAATTTTAGAAATATTTTTAATTTTTTAGTTTGTGTTTCGATTAAATTTTATTTAACTTAAACTGTTTTCTGTGAAAAATAATTAAAAACTAAACATTTTTTTAATTATTTGAATTTAAGTACTAAATAACAGAATTAATCTTTAAAATAGATGGAACTTGCATCATGCAAGAGATCTTTTCTGTCGATAACATTTTCCAGCCGTTGGACTTCAATATTGCTTTTAATAAAAGCAATTGATTTAGTTTTGAGTTCTTGTGCCGAACGACTGTCAGCAAGAATAAGGACATCACATACGGATTCAACACTCAGTTTATAGCCAACATATACCTCACAAATGCTTTTCAGATCTTCCAAATTGTACTAAATATTAATTATTAGTAAAATTGATTGAATGTAATGATGGATACCTTATCTGCGGCCGACAAAAGCATTAAATTGGAATACGTCCGCATCAATATCTTCGATGACAACTCTCTTTTCTTGACTCTCTCTCTCTCTCTCTCTCTCTCTCTCTCTCTCTCTCTCTCTCTCTCTCATCGAGTGTTCAAACATCGCCGCAAATACTGGAGATCTGGCCGTAAGGATCAGTTTATGTGCACTGAATTTGCATCCTTTCACTAGAATCTCGAGGTCGCACTCGTTTAAATTTTCGTAGAGCGCTCTCAAATCATCGGAAAGGGTGTGACTTCTTTTGAGTTTCATGGTATAACCACTGTCAGTGATAGCCTCAAGTCTTCTATAAACAGTGACTTCACAATAAACGGTGAGCCTATCATTTGGGTGCAAACGTTGTTTGTTTTCTTTGAGTAGAAGAGTCAGAAGTGACCACAAAAATAGCTGAAGTGATACGACATCCGGACTTTTCTCGCGACACATTCGACAACGACATAGCAATAGTCCGAT